>JAYKQN010000035.1:1792500-1892500 GCA_036785175.1 Eupleurogrammus muticus | reverse complement strand
CTTAAAGTAATGCATTAGGAACTTTTTACTCTTATAGTATAGTAGTAGTAGTATATGTTGGGAGAGGTAACTTTAACTAAAACTACTTTTTCATAGTAACGTGCCCAACACTGATTATAGGTAAACGTTTTGTTTGTTTGTTTTAATTCATGCTGTGTTTTTAATGTGTGTAGATTTGTTAATGGATCATAGAAACATGTTTCTTCAACTATCTGGTACCAAGTTTTGTTGTAGTGGCAGGAACCTGACCTTAACCTTTTTATTATCAGCTTTTATGGTGCAAACAAGTGTTTGGATCTGCATCTCTGCTCTTTTTTTTTTCCTCAGTTTCTTGTGTTTCGAGAGCTCCAGCTCCAGGTCTGGTTCATCCAAGAGAAACAAGGTCATCAAACTGCTGGACATCACGGACATTCAGAAGGTGACGATTCTGTCTGTGTGTGATTTAGTGTCCATCGTTCATTCATTCTATCACTCATTCATCCTCATGTTATTTAGTTTCAATTGGCTTGGTTTACCACATTTTTAAGATCAACTTTGTCATTTGTGCAGAATAACATGTTGTCTATGCAATGAAATGAGGTAAAATGTGTGTATTTTTACCAGAATTTCCCTTGTAACACAACTCATCCCTCTGGAGTCAATAATTTAATAATAAATAATAAGACGTTAATGCATCTTTCAAGTGTTACACTTCAGTTTTCTATATATATATATTTTTGTTTTTACATTTTGTTGCAACAGTGACTTAATGCTGATTCATCCAAATAAAGAATTTCCCATAAAATACCAAAAACTAGCTTCTTTAAACAAAGAGGTTTTTATTTAATAAATAACACCTGGTTCCAAATGAACAAGTCTAATTTATTTTATTTTGAAAAGTCAAGATCACTGGTATATATTCAGTGATAAAAGTAAAACCCCTTGGCTGTTTGGTGATTTTCCTGTAAATGTCTTTGTTTTTCTGTTCCTTCACAGTACAAAGTTCTATCGGTGCTGCCTGGTTCTGGGATGGGCATCTCCATAGCAACGCCATCCACCCTGAAGGTATGATGGGCATTAAACAGGAAATAATTCAGTTCTGTGATCAACGAGAAACTCTCCCAGTTAAATGAACCGCGTTAGAAAATAGAAAAATGTTGAAACTATAGGAGAGAAAAGTAAAACTTAGCCAAGAAACGGCCAATCTGAGAAGTTAAAACTCAGTTCAGTAACCATGGTGATACATTTTGGTTCCAACTTTTTAATTCACTCACTGACTCCGTTCTGACTGTCTGCTTCTCCATAGCAACAGCAGCTGAGGCTCATGGGTATTGTTGTTTCCTGAGAATTTAAACCTGCAGGATCATCACGTTGAGTCTCTATGTCCAACCACGTTGACCAGATCAATATCTAATACTAACATCTATCTTTTCTATCCATAAAGCACAAAGTGTCTGTCAGTCTGTGGCTATTTTTCTGTGAAACCTTTTGGTTATTTGTAGTCTTTTTTTGTGAAATTGTTTAACAAAACATTGTTGTATTATCACAATTAAAAGTTAAAGTCCTGTAGGTGTTCTGTGGTGTAAGGGGTAGTGTTCTTCCCTCATAAGCAGCAGACCCGTGTTGGAGTCCTAGCTGAAGCATTCTTTGCATCTATGCCACAAAAAGGAATAAAAAAAAAATCTATGTATTTTGCTGCATCAGCCACAGCACAAAATCTGCAAAATGAAGACTTCAGTACTTTTAAGTACATTTCACTGATAACATTTAAATGCTTGTACTTGTAATGATGCATTTTTACATTGTGGTTTTTGTGGCTTCAAAGCAGTGAGTGTTCATCAGTCTGTGGATCACAAATGTCTCTGTTTGTCAGATCGACCTCAAATTTCTGATATAACACGAAAAAAACTCAAACAACGACCCACGGGTTGAAAAATAATGGAAAAAAACACAACCTACAAATAATAATAAAAACAAACATGATAGAGAAAAGGAGTTAATGTACAGTATAACCAACATTTTTTGTGAAATCTTTCAAAAGGATAGTCAAAACGTCATCATTATATGTTCTCATTAAAACCTCCTGTTGGTGTTCTGTGGTGGTGTAGAGGGTAGTGTTCTCGCCTCATAAGCAGCAGACCATGTTTGAGTCCTAGCTGAAGCATTTCTTTGTGTCTATGACACTAAATATATTCTAAAAAAATTACCAATCCTATACACCTGCTTTACAGCACGACATGCTGCCAGCTTTTCTTCTTTTAGAGGAGACGCAGCAACTTAAATATAAACTACACTGAGACTCCAGGACGCCTTCACAGACCCTCAGGAAATCCAGACTCTGTTCTCCCTATTCTACGGTTTTATTCTACTGTTGTGTGTTTAACTATCATTTCTTTAATATATTAAATTATTATGGTATACATTCACTTTTAATGGATATTTTATTGATTAAACTGCTCTGTCTAATCAGCTGCTGCTGTTCGACGTTTAGTGGGGATATAAATGTGAGCAGATAAATCTCATCTCCTCCGTTGTTTTTCAGCCGATGGTGTTTGGAGCCATGATGCACCGGGACGAGGCCTTTGAGGCCATCTTCAACCAGTACTCCAAGGTCATCACCATGGTGACAGTGACCAACCCGGAGACATAGTGACGCCGACCCGTCTCCCCTCATCACCAGTGACTGACGGGCTGGGATGTGAAATCAGAGGTTGACGCCAGAATCATCGAGTCGAATCGTCTGAAACCGGTCGCTGATCTTTTAGTTGTACAGGAAGCGTTCCCTCATGCCTCAAACCACGTCTTCCCTACATTAAATCGGCCCTTGTGAAGCGTTTTACTCTCTGAAAACGGTGGATTGTGGAAATGAAAAGTGTTTCAGAACAACAGTCTAACCAGAATAATGACACTGTTTCTGCAAAGATTCGTACAAAACTAATTTTCAGGGGAGAAAAACGCCATTTTACTCCCAACAGAGTAAAAGTATGAACATTAATTTAATGTTAATAATTATGACTCAAAAAGGGTGGATCACCTGGTGCGTTAACGTCTCCCATCCCACTCAGCCATAAGGTACATTTCTACTTTTCATTAGTGCCATTAGACTTGTGTCATAAAACTCTTCTTTAATTGAATAATCATCTCAAATAGCTTCTACTTCCTTGTTAAGATTTTCTCTCAGTGAAGCTCAGTGTTTCACCCTAAAAGTCTCCCAGCACCTTAACGGTGATTCATCATTTCTGGCTTTTAAGGCCTCAGGAAATGGAAAATAAACCTCTGACTTATTTCCCTGTGAAAATAAGTATAATATTACATAATATATATAATTATAATATTATTATATTATATAAGAATTTTTCAAATTTGATTTGATGACAGGGAAGTGGGCGGGGCTTAGCCTTTAGCTCGATTTTGATTATAATTACTATTTTTTAAATAACAAAGATAATTGGATGACACTGCAGCAGGAATATCTGATAAACAGGAAAAAATGGATTTTGATTTAAAAATACTTTTAATGTAGATGCATCTGGTATAAACCAAGAGATAAATGAATGTTTAATACAGGATTAAAACTGAGAAAATGTGTTTTCTATTTCATGAGGCACATAAACACTTGCTGGTTTATTCTATATTATACTGGAAAGCTGACTCTACAATGTGTTTGGTGCAGACATTTTTAAATTATGATTTTTACCAGTTAATTTACTTTTTAATTAAACCGGTGCAAATGCATAAAATATTTGCTTCATATTTGAATCACTGAGTTGATGCCGTATTAAACGGATAATTTGCGACCGCGGACCCTGGAGAAATACTACATGAGTATTAACCTGAAAATAGGACAAATATCCTACAAATTAAATACATATGAATCACTTAATCACTTTTTTTGTCATTGTGAAATCTTCATTCAAACAAACCCACTCATCAGCTGCAACTCTCCATTATTTTCATCAATAATAATAATAATAATAATAATAATAATAATATTGCCAATCACTGAAGACTGAGAATCTGTGTAGAGTTTTTTTTTTTTTTTTTCTTTTGGGGTATTTTTACTTGAAATAACCTGACGAAATGATTTACTGATCATTTTAAAGTGTAGTTTCCTGCAGTGAAACCGCCCTGTTGTTTTTACAGAGTTTTATTTTTGCTGATGAACATGTTTAAAACCGTCAGCACCAGTAAAGGACTCGTGTCTGTTGTACGTTGAAGCCTTACAGTCAGTAGCCATGTTGGTTTTTGTCTTTTTTACATGTTGGTTGGTAGAAACTGTGTAAATATGAATGAATCGCTCGTGTAAACCACAAATGAAACTAAGCAGTTTTTATTTAGCACTTTTTTTGTCTCTTTTTTTCGTCACGACTAAACGTTCAGAAAACAGAAACGACACCAAGAGTTTAGTTAATCTCAGTAAGAAAAGTCAATCAGTTTTAACTTTTAGTTCAGTTCCCATTAGCCTGAAATATTGATGGTTTTCTGTCAGATTTGTTGAGCTGCTGCTTTTTTCCCCTGATCAATAAACCTTAAAGGTCCCGTATTGTAATAAGGGGAATTTAATTAGCTTTTTTATGTCTGTATGAATACTGTCCCCCATCACTGGTAGAACAACCACAGCCTGTATAGAGAAACAGTGCCTTTGTTTGTTTGTTTGTGTGATGTCACAACCGTCCCGTCAACAGCCGTTTAAACCAGCCAATCAGAGGAGAGGCTCGTTAACGTCCTGTTCTCCAGACAGAATGTGACTTCAAGTAAAACGCAGGAAAAGCGTAAATCACGTGACTCGACTCAAACAGTGAAGTTAGATGATGGTAAAATAAGGTTGAAGAATGTTCACAATCAATTCTGTCAAACTGTTGGAAAACTTCAAATTTCTGTTCAAATTGCTAAAATCTTCAGGATTTTTACATTTGACTTCTTTCATTTTTCAGCCTGATAAATGTTTTCCTGAAGCACATTTGATTAAGTAAATTTTTCCTCCTCTGATGAACTGTGGCATTAAATAAGTCATTTTTATTTATTTGTTTGTTTGATTCTCTGGAGATTTTGTTGAATTATATTATAAAAAAAGAATGTATTCATCAGTCAGTTTAAAGACTGTCACACCAGCATTTATCACTAATTTCACCCTGTTCACCACCTTTCAGTGGAATTATTGTAAATCATTTAGTTCCCTTACCGTAGTTATAAAAGAAAAACAAGTGAGGATCTAACGTATAAACATCCATGTAGGAACGTTTTTGTCCTTTTTCCTCTGAAGGTTTCTGATGTGATCAGAGTGCTTTCACAGTTTCTGTTGATGCTGTAGCTGCAGCGTAATCACTTTGGCTTTTCTGCTCCATTTTCCTCGTCTGCCTCCGGTTTCAACTCTTTATTTTTCTGCTTCGTTTTTCTCAGGTTTTGTTTTGTCTCGACCTCGCTGCGTCTTTTAGATGTTCAGCTATTTTATAAAATGGTGTCAATGTACAAACAGGTGTAGATTTCTTTAACAAAATGATTGTTGTAATAATGTGATGTAAATTTTTCTTTTTTCAATTTTAGTAAAATCAAGTCATCAACCGTGTGTTTTCATTGTTGTTGTCTGCATGTTTGGTAATTCCTCTTTTTTATAATGTAAACACCCAAATATTCTGGTGATCATTAAATAAAGAGCTAGCGTTGAAATGAAACCAACACAGAAAACAGCTGTTAATTATCTTCCTGTTCTCAACAACTGTCCTTAATCAGAAACACCAGAGCTCAGAAACTTCCTGAAACTTTTCAGCAGGAACCCACATGTCAGCATTTCTAAAATATGCCACAAGAAGCTAAAAAAAAGCAGTAAAAATGACTCAAATACTGTACCTTGACTCGAGATTACACAATTTAAAACGCAGGGTTAAGAGGTCGACAGCCAAAGCGAATTAGTAAATATCCCCATAGAACAGAGCTTTCTGGGAAGAACAACAACAAGAAGAGTGAAAACTGTGAAGGAAACTCATCTTGAAGCAGCATTCTGATGGCTCACCAGGTAAGACACCTGTTTGGAGATGCACCAATCATAGGTTCAAACCCTGCTCCCAACTTTTAAAGTCAGGAACCCAAATGTTGAATGAAAGCTCTGAGTAACGTCAACTAACGTGTTAGAATGGTTAGCTCAATGTGTCAGAAGGCTCATTGAAGATGTTAATCATGGGTTCAAATCTCAGATACTATAAAGTGAAAAAGTTAAAAGCCCAAAGAGAACACAGCTTGTTAAAAGAACTTGTAGTAAACCTCAACTGATGCAAGGTAGAATCTAACTCTTGATATTCTTAGGGGAGTATGACCTATTTTGAGTGACATAGTATAGTATAACCTATTTTGACGACATAGTATAGTATGACCATTTTTGACGACATACTATAGTATGACCTATTTTGAGTGACATACTATAGTATGACCTATTTTGAGCAATATAGTATAGTATGACCTTTTTTGAGCAACATAATATAGTATGGGCATTTTTGAGCGACATAGTATAGTATGACCTATTATGAGCGACATACTATAGTATGACCATTTTTGAGCGACATACTATAGTATGACCATTTTTGAGCGACATACTAGAGTATGACCATTTTTTAGCGACATAGTATAGTATGACCTATTTTGAGCGACATACTATAGTATGACCATTTTTGACGACATAATATAGTATGACCATTTTTGAGTGACATAGTATAGTATGACCATTTTTGACGACATAATATAGTATGACCATTTTTGAGTGACATAGTATAGTATGACCATTTTTGACGACATAATATAGTATGACCATTTTTGAGTGACATAGTATAGTATGACCATTTTTGAGCGACATACTAGAGTATGACCATTTTTTAGCGACATAGTATAGTATGACCTATTTTGAGCGACATACTATAGTATGACCATTTTTGACGACATAATATAGTATGACCATTTTTGAGTGACATAGTATAGTATGACCATTTTTGACGACATACTATAGTATGACCATTTTTGAGCGACATAGTATAGTATGACCTTTTTTGAGCGACATAGTATAGTATGACCATTTTTGAGCGACATAGTATAGTATGACCTTTTTTGAGCGACATAGTATAGTATGACCATTTTTGAGCGACATAGTATAGTATGACCTATTTTGAGCTACATAGTATAGTATGACCATTTTTGAGCGACATAGTATAGTATGACCATTTTTGACGACATACTATAGTATGACCATTTTTGAGCGACATACTAGAGTATGACCATTTTTTAGCGACATAGTATAGTATGACCTATTTTGAGCTACATAGTATAGTATGACCATTTTTGAGCGACATAGTATAGTATGACCATTTTTGAGCGACATAGTATAGTATGACCATTTTTGACGACATACTATAGTATGACCATTTTTGAGCGACATACTAGAGTATGACCATTTTTTAGCGACATAGTATAGTATGACCTATTTTGAGCGACATACTATAGTATGACCATTTTTGAGTGACATAGTATAGTATGACCTTTTTTGAGCGACATAGTATAGTATGACCATTTTTGAGCGACATAGTATAGTATGACCTATTTTGAGCGACATACTATAGTATGAACATTTTTGAGCGACATACTATAGAATGACCATTTTTGAGCGACATAGTATAGTATGACCTATTTTGAGCGACATACTATAGTATGACCATTTTTGACGACATAGTATAGTATGACCTTTTTAAGCGACATAGTATAGTATGACCATTTTTGACGACATAGTATAGTATGACCTATTTTAAGCGACATAGTATAGTATGACCATTTTTGACGACATAGTATAGTATGACCTATTTTAAGCGACATAGTATAGTATGACCTATTTTGAGCGACATACTATAGTATGACCATTTTTGACGACATAGTATAGTATGACCTATTTTAAGCGACATAGTATAGTATGACCTTTTTAAGCGACATAGTATAGTATGACCATTTTTGACGACATAGTATAGTATGACCTATTTTAAGCGACATAGTATAGTATGACCATTTTTGACGACATAGTATAGTATGACCTATTTTAAGCGACATAGTATAGTATGACCATTTTTGAGCGACATACTAGAGTATGACCATTTTTGAGCGACATAGTATAGTATGACCTATTTTGAGCGACATAGTATAGTATGACCATTTTTGAGCGTCATAGTATAGTATGACCTTTTTTGAGCGACATAGTATAGTATGACCATTTTTGAGCGACATAGTATAGTATGACCTATTTTGAGCGACATACTATAGTATGATCATTTTTGAGCGACATACTATAGTATGAACATTTTTGAGCAGCATACTATAGTATGACCTATTTTGAGCGACATACTATAGTATGACCATTTTTGAGCGACATAGTATAGTATGACCATTTTTGAGCGACATTGTATAGTATGACCTTTTTTTGAGCGACATAGTATAATATGACCTATTTTGAGTGACATACTATAGTATGACCTATTTTGAGCGACATTGTATAGTATGACCTTTTTTTGAGCGACATAGTATAATATGACCTATTTTGAGTGACATACTATAGTATGACCATTTTTGACGACATAGTATAGTATGACCTATTTTAAGCGACATAGTATAGTATGACCATTTTTGACGACATAGTATAGTATGACCTATTTTAAGCGACATAGTATAGTATGACCATTTTTGAGCGACATACTATAGTATGACCTATTTTGAGCGACACACTATAGTATGACCATTTTTGACGACATACTATAGTATGACCATTTTTGACGACATAGTATAGTATGACCTATTTTGAGCGACATACTATAGTATGACCATTTTTGACGACATAATATAGTATGACCATTTTTGAGCGGCATAGTATAGTATGACCTATTTTGAGTGACATACTATAGTATGACCTTTTTTTGGGCGACATGGTATAGTATGACCATTTTTGAGCGACATAGTATAGTATGACCTATTTTGAGCGACATACTATAGTATGACCATTTTTGACGACATAATATAGTATGACCATTTTGAGTGACATAGTATAGTATGACCTTTTTTGAGCGACATAGTATAGTATGACCTATTTTGAGTGACATACTATAGTATGACCTTTTTTTGGGCGACATACTATAGTATGACCATTTTTGAGCGACATACTAGAGTATGACCATTTTTGACGACATAGTATAGTATGACCTATTTTGAGCGACATAGTATAGTATGACCATTTTTGAGCGTCATAGTATAGTATGACCATTTTTGAGCGACATTGTATAGTATGACCTTTTTTTGAGCGACATAGTATAGTATGACCTATTTTGAGCAATATAGTATAGTATGACCTTTTTTGAGCGACATACTATAGTATGACCTATTTTGAGCTACATAGTATAGTATGACCATTTTTGAGCAACATAGTATAGTATGACCTATTTTGAGCGACACACTATAGTATGACCATTTTTGACGACATACTATAGTATGACCATTTTTGACGACATAGTATAGTATGACCTATTTTGAGCGACATACTATAGTATGACCATTTTTGACGACATAATATAGTATGACCATTTTTGAGTGACATAGTATAGTATGACCTTTTTTGAGCGACATAGTATAGTATGACCTATTTTGAGTGACATACTATAGTATGACCTTTTTTTGGGCGACATAGTATAGTATGACCATTTTTGAGCGACATAGTATAGTATGACCTATTTTGAGTGACATACTATAGCATGACCATTTTTGAGCAACATACTATAGTATGAACATTTTTGAGCGACATACTATAGTATGACCTATTTTGAGCGACATACTATAGTATGACCTATTTTGAGCGACATAGTATAGTATGACCATTTTTGACGACATAGTATTTTATGACCTATTTTGAGTGATATACTATAGTATGACCTATTTAGAGCGACATACAATAGTATGACCATTTTTGACGAAATAGTATAGTAGGACCTATTTTGAGCGACATAGTATAGTATGACCATTTTTGACGACATAGTATAGTATGACCTATTTTGAGCGACATAGTATAGTATGACCATTTTTGACGACATAGTATAGTATGACCTATTTTGAGCGACATAGTATAGTATGACCATTTTTGACGACATACTATAGTATAACCATTTTTGACGACATAGTATAGTATGACCTTTTTTGAGTGACATAGTATAGTATGACCTATTTTGAGTGACATAGTATAGTATGACCTATTTTGAGCGACAATGTATAGTATGACCTTTTTTTGAGCGACATAGTATAGTATGACCTATTTTGAGCGACATACAATAGTATGACCTATTTTGAGCGACATACTATAGTATGACCTAATCTGAGCGATATAGTGTAGTATGACCTTTTTTGAGCAACATAATATAGTATGACCATTTTTGAGCGACATAGTATAGTATGACCATTTTCGTCAAAAAGGGTCATACTATACTATTTTGAGTGACATACTAAAGTATGACCAACATACTATAGTATGACCATTTTTGACTACATAGTATAGTATAACCTATTTTGAGCGATATAGTGTAGTATGACCTATTTTGAGCAACATAATATAGTATGACCATTTTTGAGCGACATAGTATAGTATGACCATTTTCGTCAAAAATGGTCATACTATACTATTTTGAGTGACATACCATAGTATGACCAACATAATATATTATGGGCATTTTTGAGCGACATAGTATAGTATGACCTATTTTGAGTGACATACTATAGTATGACCTATTTTGAGTGACATACTATAGTATGACCTATTTTGAGCGACATACTATAGTATGACCATTTTTGACGACATACTATAGTATGACCTATTTTGAGCGACATACTATAGTATGACCTATTTTGGGCGACATACTATAGTATGACCTTTTTTGAGCGACATAATATAGTATGACCTTTTTTGAGCGACATAGTATAGTATGACCTATTTTGAGTGACATACTATAGTATGACCTATTTTGAGCGACATAGTATAGTATGACCATTTTTGACGACATAGTATAGTATGACCTTTTTTGAGTGACATAGTATAGTATGACCTATTTTGAGTGACATAGTATAGTATGACCTATTTTGAGCGACAATGTATAGTATGACCTTTTTTTGAGCGACATAGTATAGTATGACCTATTTTGAGCGACATACAATAGTATGACCTATTTTGAGCGACATACTATAGTATGACCATTTTTTAACGACATACTATAGTATGACCTAATCTGAGCGATATAGTGTAGTATGACCTTTTTTGAGCAACATAATATAGTATGACCATTTTTGAGCGACATAGTATAGTATGACCATTTTCGTCAAAAAGGGTCATACTATACTATTTTGAGTGACATACTAAAGTATGACCAACATACTATAGTATGACCATTTTTGACTACATAGTATAGTATAACCTATTTTGAGCAATATAGTGTAGTATGACCTATTTTGAGCAACATAATATAGTATGACCATTTTTGAGCGACATAGTATAGTATGACCATTTTCGTCAAAAATGGTCATACTATACTATTTTGAGTGACATACTATAGTATGACCAACATAATATATTATGGGCATTTTTGAGCGACATAGTATAGTATGACCTATTTTGAGTGACATACTATAGTATGACCTATTTTGAGTGACATACTATAGTATGACCTATTTTGAGCGACATACTATAGTATGACCATTTTTGACGACATACTATAGTATGACCTATTTTGAGCGACATAGTATAGTATGACCATTTTTGACGACATACTATAGTATGACCATTTTTGACGACATAGTATAGTATGACCTTTTTTGAGTGACATAGTATAGTATGACCTATTTTGAGTGACATAGTATAGTATGACCTATTTTGAGCGACAATGTATAGTATGACCTTTTTTTGAGCGACATACAATAGTATGACCTATTTTGAGCGACATACTATAGTATGACCATTTTTTAACGACATACTATAGTATGACCTAATCTGAGCGATATAGTGTAGTATGACCTTTTTTGAGCAACATAATATAGTATGACCTAATCTGAGCGATATAGTGTAGTATGACCTTTTTTGAGCAACATAATATAGTATGACCTAATCTGAGCGATATAGTATAGTATGACCATTTTTGAGCGACATAGTATAGTATGACCATTTTCGTCAAAAAGGGTCATACTATACTATTTTGAGTGACATACTAAAGTATGACCAACATACTATAGTATGACCATTTTTGACTACATAGTATAGTATAACCTATTTTGAGCGATATAGTGTAGTATGACCTATTTTGAGCAACATAATATAGTATGACCATTTTTGAGCGACATAGTATAGTATGACCATTTTCGTCAAAAATGGTCATACTATACTATTTTGAGTGACATACTATAGTATGACCAACATAATATATTATGGGCATTTTTGAGCGACATAGTATAGTATGACCTATTTTGAGTGACATACTATAGTATGACCTATTTTGAGTGACATACTATAGTATGACCTATTTTGGGCGACATACTATAGTATGACCTTTTTTGAGCGACATAATATAGTATGACCTTTTTTGAGCGACATAGTATAGTATGACCTATTTTGAGTGACATACTATAGTATGACCTATTTTGAGCGACATAGTATAGTATGACCATTTTTGACGACATAGTATTTTATGACCTATTTTGAGTGATATACTATAGTATGACCTATTTAGAGCGACATACAATAGTATGACCATTTTTGACGAAATAGTATAGTAGGACCTATTTTGAGCGACATAGTATAGTATGACCTATTTTGAGCGACATACAATAGTATGACCTATTTTGAGCGACATACTATAGTATGACCATTTTTTAACGACATACTATAGTATGACCTAATCTGAGCGATATAGTGTAGTATGACCTTTTTTGAGCAACATAATATAGTATGACCATTTTTGAGCGACATAGTATAGTATGACCATTTTCGTCAAAAAGGGTCATACTATACTATTTTGAGTGACATACTAAAGTATGACCAACATACTATAGTATGACCATTTTTGACTACATAGTATAGTATAACCTATTTTGAGCAATATAGTGTAGTATGACCTATTTTGAGCAACATAATATAGTATGACCATTTTTGAGCGACATAGTATAGTATGACCATTTTCGTCAAAAATGGTCATACTATACTATTTTGAGTGACATACTATAGTATGACCAACATAATATATTATGGGCATTTTTGAGCGACATAGTATAGTATGACCTATTTTGAGTGACATACTATAGTATGACCTATTTTGAGTGACATACTATAGTATGACCTATTTTGAGCGACATACTATAGTATGACCATTTTTGACGACATACTATAGTATGACCTATTTTGAGCGACATAGTATAGTATGACCATTTTTGACGACATACTATAGTATGACCATTTTTGACGACATAGTATAGTATGACCTTTTTTGAGTGACATAGTATAGTATGACCTATTTTGAGTGACATAGTATAGTATGACCTATTTTGAGCGACAATGTATAGTATGACCTTTTTTTGAGCGACATACAATAGTATGACCTATTTTGAGCGACATACTATAGTATGACCATTTTTTAACGACATACTATAGTATGACCTAATCTGAGCGATATAGTGTAGTATGACCTTTTTTGAGCAACATAATATAGTATGACCTAATCTGAGCGATATAGTGTAGTATGACCTTTTTTGAGCAACATAATATAGTATGACCTAATCTGAGCGATATAGTATAGTATGACCATTTTTGAGCGACATAGTATAGTATGACCATTTTCGTCAAAAAGGGTCATACTATACTATTTTGAGTGACATACTAAAGTATGACCAACATACTATAGTATGACCATTTTTGACTACATAGTATAGTATAACCTATTTTGAGCGATATAGTGTAGTATGACCTATTTTGAGCAACATAATATAGTATGACCATTTTTGAGCGACATAGTATAGTATGACCATTTTCGTCAAAAATGGTCATACTATACTATTTTGAGTGACATACTATAGTATGACCAACATAATATATTATGGGCATTTTTGAGCGACATAGTATAGTATGACCTATTTTGAGTGACATACTATAGTATGACCTATTTTGAGTGACATACTATAGTATGACCTATTTTGGGCGACATACTATAGTATGACCTTTTTTGAGCGACATAATATAGTATGACCTTTTTTGAGCGACATAGTATAGTATGACCTATTTTGAGTGACATACTATAGTATGACCTATTTTGAGCGACATAGTATAGTATGACCATTTTTGACGACATAGTATTTTATGACCTATTTTGAGTGATATACTATAGTATGACCTATTTAGAGCGACATACAATAGTATGACCATTTTTGACGAAATAGTATAGTAGGACCTATTTTGAGCGACATAGTATAGTATGACCATTTTTGACGACATAGTATAGTATGACCTATTTTGAGCGACATAGTATAGTATGACCATTTTTGACGACATACTATAGTATGACCATTTTTGACGACATAGTATAGTATGACCTTTTTTGAGTGACATAGTATAGTATGACCTATTTTGAGTGACATAGTATAGTATGACCTATTTTGAGCGACAATGTATAGTATGACCTTTTTTTGAGCGACATAGTATAGTATGACCTATTTTGAGCGACATACAATAGTATGACCTATTTTGAGCGACATACTATAGTATGACCATTTTTTAACGACATACTATAGTATGACCTAATCTGAGCGATATAGTGTAGTATGACCTTTTTTGAGCAACATAATATAGTATGACCATTTTTGAGCGACATAGTATAGTATGACCATTTTCGTCAAAAAGGGTCATACTATACTATTTTGAGTGACATACTAAAGTATGACCAACATACTATAGTATGACCATTTTTGACTACATAGTATAGTATAACCTATTTTGAGCGATATAGTGTAGTATGACCTATTTTGAGCAACATAATATAGTATGACCATTTTTGAGCGACATAGTATAGTATGACCATTTTCGTCAAAAATGGTCATACTATACTATTTTGAGTGACATACTATAGTATGACCAACATAATATATTATGGGCATTTTTGAGCGACATAGTATAGTATGACCTATTTTGAGTGACATACTATAGTATGACCTATTTTGAGTGACATACTATAGTATGACCTATTTTGAGCGACATACTATAGTATGACCATTTTTGACGACATACTATAGTATGACCTATTTTGAGCGACATACTATAGTATGACCTATTTTGGGCGACATACTATAGTATGACCTTTTTTGAGCGACATAATATAGTATGACCTTTTTTGAGCGACATAGTATAGTATGACCTATTTTGAGCGACATAGTATAGTATGACCTATTTTGAGCGACATACTATAGTATGACCATTTTTGACGACATACTATAGCATGACCTATTTTGAGCGACATAGTATAGTATGACCATTTTTGACGACATACTATAGTATGACCTATTTTGAGCGACATAGTATAGTATGACCATTTTTGATGACATACTATAGTATGACCTATTTTGAGCGACATAGTATAGTATGACCATTTTTGATGACATACTATAGTATGACCTATTTTGAGCGACATACTATAGTATGACCTATTTTGAGTGACATACTACAGTATGACCTATTTTGAGCGACATAGTATAGTATGACCTTTTTTGAGCGACATAGTATAGTATGACCTTTTTTGAGCGACATAGTATAGTATGAGCAATTTTTAGCGCTCAAACAGGGTTCGGGGTGTCTGCATACGTAGAAGCTGGGGCTAATTTAAGTCTTAAACACGCACGCCTGAATTTTAACACAAATGCCTTAAAGAATTTTGCAGGGTTCACTTTCCAGAGGCTTACTTATGACAGTGAATTACTTAATGGCCACTTAAGATAGCTAGCAAAGGGACTTTCTCACATTCTTAAATTTGCAGCTATCCTTGGTCTAGAAGGATGCATCTCTGGTGCTTTTGGGTTAGAGACCAAACCACCCTGCTAAAAGTCCTATTCACACCAAGACCTGCTCTCCAGGGGCTTTTATCATCTGTACTTTGGATATTCACTTCTAAAACACATGAAGATTCGAACCCACAAGTAATACCTTTCAGTCAGCCTTCTAACACACTGTGCTACCCAGTCTGATAGGCTTGTTCTATTTTTTTAGAGCTTTCATTCAACATTTGGGTTTCTGACTCTAAAAGCCAGGACCAGGGTTTGAACCTACAATCAATGCATCTCCAATCAGGTGTCTTACCTGGTGAGCCGTTGGAGTCTTGCTGCAAAAGTAGTTTTTTCTTTTTTTAGATCTTTCATTCAACATTTGGGCTTCTGACTTTAAAAGTTAGCAGCAGCGGTTGAACCCATGATTGGTGAGTCTCCAAACAGGTGCCAGCTTACCTGGCGAGCCAATAAAATGTGTGACAAGAAGGGTTTCCTTCCTCAGTAGCATCCTAACAGCCTGAGCTAAGAGGCAGACAGGGTGAATGGAGATTCTTAGAGCTGATGAAGTATATATATGAATAGTCAGTCAGTCATTTTCTATACCTGCTTATTCCTCATTAGGGTCGCAGGGGTCTGCTGGAGCCTATCCCAGCGCGTTACGGCGAGAGGCAGGGATACACCCCAGATGGTCGCCAGCCAATCGTGGGGCACACACACCATTCACTCACACACTCACACCTACGGGCAATTTAGAGTTGCCAATTAACCTGAGCATGTTTTTGGACTGTGGGAGGAAGCCGGAGTACCCGGTGAAAACCCACGCAGACACGGGGAGAACATGCAAACTCCACACAGAAAGGTCCCAGACCCAGGCCCAAGGAGGTCTTGAACCTGCGACCTTCTTGCTGTGAGGCAACAGCACTACCCACTGCTCCACCGTGCCGCCCCTATATGAATAGTAAATACTAAAAAAAATAATAATATAACTTTGTGACTTTGTCTGAACTGTCACCATCAACCTCACCTTGTCACTTTTCCTATTTTGGCTTTGATGTCGATATGTGAAAATAGGAGCAGCAACAAGACTTTAACTCGAAATTGCAGGAAGACCAATCGTCATTTCATCATCTGAAGTCTCTGAGCTTCAGGCATATCCTTGGAGCGTGTTCACGGGCTAAAGTGTGTAAAATAGTTCATGTTTTTTAAGAGATAAATGAGAGAAACGGTAGAGAAAAGGAAGAGACGTGCAATCCACTTCTCCAGTCTGTGATTGGACACATAGCTCCCAACCCAATTTAATGACAAAACACTGTTACTACACTATAACACACATTGATAATAGCAAGTTACAGTATGTCTATACATATAACATCCTTAAAATTACATCCAGAATCTATATACATATCATATAATTTTTTCTTATGTTACCACATCACACATTTTTAAGATGAATATTAATCTAGAAGAAAAATAAATGCACATCATGTGTGTTAATAATTAGCTTATGTTGAGAAACAGCGGCTCATTGCACAATTAGACAACAGTAAAAATAATGGTTCCCTTATTTTTAGGTATTTACATGAAGGTGAGAAGATGTTTTCTTGACTGAAGCTTTACACTGCCACACGAGGACAAGGCTTTCAAATAAACTTCAATTGATGATGTTTTCGTATTTCCACCTCTTAACTTGGTTAAAACTAAACTAATAAAGAACTTTACATGTTAGGAGTAAGTAAGTATTCACTCAGCTATACTTACTAACCTACAACCAAGGTGGTATATGAGAACATAGACACACAGAAGTGTCTATTCCTGTCTTGTAGGAATGGACGCTGGATATGTGTTGGGTCAAAAGGGTCAAAAGGGTCAAATCCCCTGGTCAGTGGATGACAGCCATATGTTGTACTTTCTTTAGACCGTTTCAAGGTGACTGTTAAGCAAAATAAGCAGCGAATAGTGAGTTATCTTGAACAAATAAAGAGTTCGACCAGGACAGTTAGGAGGAGTACAAGAAGTAAGCATGTAAAGACCTTTGGGATGAACAGGACGAGGTCTCATAGCCTAATGAAGAAAGGTCTACAACTCGGCCCTCAGAGATCCTCTCAGATTGGCCACCTATTTAAACCCTGTTCTTTTTGGAATAAAATCCTATTACACATGTTGGGTGGAGACATCTTTCATTATCATATCGACAACGATAATCACTTGTTAATGGGTGTTGTTCAGTCACTGCTCACACACAACTCAGTGCTGGTTAATCAGTAGTAGATTTTCATGACATATGGCTCGTTGGTTTCGTCCCCTCACAGACCACTATTTATTGTTTCGTAGTGCTCGGCGTCCTCTGCTGGATCCCCCATCTTTACCCCGAGTCCACTATCTAGATCCGTGTCATAAATCCCAACGTTTGGCTCTTTTCCCGGCTCATCGTCTTCACTTTCGTCCTCGCTGTCGTCCTCCCTGCTGTCCGGGATGATGACCACCTCCTCCCTAGCGTCGGGGTCGATGTCCTCCTTGAACCAGACGGACTTGTACCCGTCCTCCACGCGCCTCTCCTTGGTCAGGATGGGTTTCACCTCCCTGTCGCTGTCGGCCTTGTCAGAGTTCGCCGCGCTGGCGTCGTCGCGTGCCGCCGCCACCGCCCCCTGCCTGAGCAGGAAGTTCTGATACACGGCAGACACGACTGGCTCTTCGACGGCCATCGCGCTTCCGGCGCCTGGATCGCCGGAGCCCGTGCTGCCTCCGTCTTCATCCTTCTGGAAGGCCTCGTTGGTGTACTCAATGGATTGCTGATTCCCGCTGGAACCTCCACGCATCTGGAGAAGTACAACAAGCATCAGAGAGAGAGGAAGATGTAAAAAAACACAATCAGTTACACAAAAGATTAATTCTGCATTATTAACACTGACATTTACCTCTGGGTATATGTATATATATATTTTACAGTAACTATACTGTTTTTAAAAAGACTTAATCATTTCTACGTATCGATAGACAGTTGTGGTGGTGTGTCAGAATTCGCTGATGTCAAGCATGTGTTGACCCATTATTGATTAAATAATTGTCAATAGCTTATCCAAAAGTTGGCCTTTACAACTAATGAGGCATTGCGAGTTTTGAAAGACACTTCTCATATTCCTCATGTGAAGATATTCTTGTACAAACTTATAAAGCCCATTGGGGCAAATCTGTGATTCTTGATTCTGGGCTATACAAATAAAATTGAATTGAATTGAATGAGGTGGAGCAAAATGTACCGAACTACCAACTTATCACTAAACCACCAGTTTAATCTTCATGGCTGATTACTGTGGTTTATTAGTTTTTATTTGAATCTTATCTGGCTAATTTTGTTCTTGACCTCGGGGAACATGCTTTTTTATTTTGATTTTTTTAACGGTCTTAGAATAAAGTGCAATTGCACCTCCGCTACATTAGGGGGCAGCAGAGTGTGAGCAGGGAGCATACAGCACAGAGTATGAGTATGAAGTGTAGACACCAAGTGTAGCAGACCCTCAAGTGACAGCACCATATGGTTTGACATGGTCAGAAAGAAAATGTTTAATTGAGGATTTAATTTTATTTTTAATTTCAGATGCACTTTAAATCTTTTCTGTTAGTTAATAAAGCTATTCTTTGTTGTTTATTTTTTATTCTCTTATATGTAAATGAGGATGCAGTGTTATGCAGAGGTACTTTTAACAATTTATAGACTAATGATTCTATTTATAGTCGTGCGGGGGGAGAGATGTTTTCTCCTTCCATGGGGGGGTGACAGAAAATAATTGAGAAGCACTGTTTTAGACCAACGTGTCCAACCAAATATGTTAAAATATCTGCATGTATGTGCCATTAAAGCAATGATTCCATCTGTCTACTTTTGTTACCTTTGGACTCACCGTGCTTTGGTACTTGCTGGTTTCGCTGATCTTTCTCCAGTGTATGGCCTCCCTGTGGACGCGCTGGGCCAGCACGCCGATGACCACCACGCAGCAGAACAGCAGGACCCCCAGCGACCCGCCCAGCGCCGCCATGTCCACCGTCCCGAAGCGGCCCGACGGCATCATCTCTGCAGGAACAGGAGTTAGCCGCTAAATACATGACTGGTGTGGTCAATGAATATTCAAAGAGTCAATGGCGACAAGGATTTCTGTTTCTTCCTGTTTCTAGATGATCAGGGGAGTCAAACTCAGCTTAGTTCAGGGGCCACATTCAGTGCAACTTCATCTCAAGTAAAAAAAAATGTCTACATGTTTAACATCTACAAACCTTTTTTATGTAAAGAAATACATTGAGAAACACAATTGACATAAATTGTTGACCAGTATTTCACAAGGCTGAAGATTCAACCTAAAATGTCTTTTTTTGTCCAGATAAACAATTAACAAGATCATCAGTTTAGGCTCAGATTGATTAATTGATTATCAAAATGGTTGCAATTAATGCAATAGTTGGCAACTAGTCGATTAATTGACTAGTTGTAGCTCTATTGAACAATATTTACTACTTTAAGCAGCAGGTGATGATATTTTCTGCCTTGAAAACTTTTTACAAAACGTAAATATTTTTTCCATTGAGCCCTGGAGATGCTCACTGACTTCACATGTTTTATGAAGAAACAGGAATTGGTCCAATTATTATCACAGTATTCATAGTCAACTTCCTGTGGGCCACATCTGATCCTATAACGGTTCTGGTCCCTGGGCCGCATGTTTGACACCCCTGCTTCACAGGACTATTCAGGGTTAGAATTCTTTTAGAAATTTGAATATGTGAATATTACTATTGTGGTCTAGAGGAGATTTTTTTTGGGGGGTTGCATGGGATTTTTTAGTTGCAGTATCACGGGTGGCCACTGGGGGGAACAATCGGCGTGCCGCAGAGGGGGCGGAGCCTCATCGGAGTCTATAATACATCCATGGTGGAGACGCGCCCCCTCTGAGGAGCGACATAAGAGCTGCCTACTTTGAGCGGTTGTGCCGGTTGAGACGCTGCCGTCGGTGGTGGACGTGATATCTTCGGTGGTTTGGACCTCGGTGGTTTGGATCTCAGTGGTTTGGATCTCGGTGGTTTGGACCTCGGTGGTTTGGACCTCGGTGGTTTGGACCTCAGTGGTTTGGATCTTGGTGGTTTGGATCTCGGTGGTTTGGATCTCGGTGGTTTGGACCTCGGTGGTTTGGATCTCGGTGGTTTGGATCTCGGTGGTTTGGACCTCGGTGGTTTGGACCTCGGTGGTGGGCGTATCAAGGTCGGTGGTGGACATACCGGGGTCAGTGGTGGATTCCTCTGTGCTCAGAGGCAAACTGGTGGTGGTGAGACCTAGGAGGAGAATGCGCTTAAGAGCAGAATCTTTATCTTTTTTCCCTCACGTTCCCGTTTTCTCTGAAGCTTTAAGGAAAGCCAAACTTTTGCTGCATTTTATTTGAAATGCCAGGCAGTCATTTATCCGCCTAAATGATCTGCTTTGAAAGCTTCCAGTATGGAAAAGGATATTGGTGTTTGTCATCTACTGATATTGAAGCAGTTTGAATTTAACTGTATGTGATAACCAACTTTCCTTTAAACCAGGGGTGTCAAACTGGAGGCATAGCAGCCCTGTATACTATACTGCAGGGCTGCCCAATCCTGCTCCTGCAGATCTACCATCCTACATGTTTTAGGAATCTCCTATTCCAACACACCTGATTCTAATCATCAACTCACAATCAAGTAGCTGAAGCTTGCCAAGGGCTTGTGAATAGTTGGACTCAGGTGTGTTGGAGTAGGGAGATTCACAAAACATGTAGGATAGTAGATCTCCAGGAGCAGGATGGGGCAGCCCTGCTATACTGTATACTTAGCCTTTTTTGCATATGGCAACAACTACTTTATTGATGAGGTCACATGTCCAGGATATCATGTTTGCCAGTATATTTGTTCATTGAAATTTGACATGTGAGCATATTAATTCAGAATTTTGCATATTTTATTAAAAATTTTGCATAGCTGTTTCCATATAGCAACAATATGCAAATATGTCAAATTCCTAGTTTAACAACCTAATGGAATCACATTGACTTACTTAGCATCAAACTATCCTGGAATTATGTTCACAACTTTTTCTTCTACTGCATAGTTTTTTTAATATGATTCCCTCAGAATGTCCATTAAAGTACTGTGGCACAAAGTTCATTCTCTAACAACGTTATCAATATAATTAACACCATATTACATTATGACCTATGAACTCAAGGGCCTGATTCATTTATTCATTCAGTGCTTCTCCATCAGCATCATTTCACAAACCTTACAGTCCTCCTGGTTTATTATGGCATTATTCTTTACCACCAGGGATTTCTGTGTAGATGTGATATCTGGAGGCAGGAAGGAACTGACAAATAACATCCTCTGCTCAGAAATGAGCACTATAGCTGGTTAATCATTAGGGCCGTTGGACCACACAGGAACTATAAAAGTTCTCTTAAACTTCTCAATTCACAGCAACTTACGCTTCCATTAATACTCAATTTGACTCGCAGTTCTACAATATTTTGCTTCTTCATTTATCTACGTATTGTGTGTATTTCATTTGTGTCTGTGACACAGAAGAACAGGATATATCAGGATTTAGATGCACACACAATACACTACAAAGCTCTTAATGCTCAGGCAGTTTCTAAAAATAAAATGGTAGCAGAGCCTTCAACTATCAGACTCCTCTCCTGTGGAATCGTCTTCCTGTTTCAATCCAGGGGGCGGACACCTTTCCTACATTTAAGAACAGGTTAAAACTTCCCTTTTTTAAGAAGATGAGGTTCCTTCTTAAGGTTTCTTTATCTTTTTTTCCCGTTAAAGGATTTGTGTTAGAGAGTTTTTCCTCGTACGATGTGAGGGTCTTAGGACAGGGGATGTTGTGTTGCTTTGTCCAAACTGTAAAGCTCATTGAGATGAATCTGTAATTAGTGATTCTAGGCTATACAAATAAAACTGACTTGTTAGCAGATAGGACCAAAACTGCATCGCTTCTTGTTCAGACTTCACATCCTGAACTAAACTCAGATGTTGGTCCATTAGTTCTGGGGCGAGAATGCTGCCAATGAACAAAGAATCACATCAAGCAATGAAAAGCTCTTATTCACATCCAGGTGAACCAACCACAGTGGACTAAATGTTTTGGGAGAAGCAGTTGGATTTATGTTCCTAGAATAGTTGAGTGGTGGAAACAATGAAAGTTTTCTCTTACCTGTTGCAACCTCCACAGAGAGCCGAGCTGTGGCCGTTTCATCATTACTTTGGTCCTTTGCCACCACCTGGAAATGCAAACCTGAGTGATTAATAAGAAATCCAGCTATCAATAACTTTACCTTTGGCCATATTCGTAAACTCACTTCCAGGGATAATGTGCCCTCCGGGACTTCCTTAATCATGAACAAATAGCCGCCAATGATGGAGAAATCACTGCTTCCATTAACGTAGTAGATAATGTAAGGATTCACACCCTGTTCGAACAGAAAACAAATCCATCACTATTTATTTTATCATGCACAAATAATATTTGAAAGGTTTAATAGAAAAAAATTGACAACTGAAAGTATGACCTGGAAAAGCCTACTACAGTAAAAGTATTATTTGATTGCTTGATGTGGTATTGCAGTAAAAGTGGTTTGGTCATGACTGGCATTTTATAGATACCATCGTTAGATAATTCACATTTGTTCCCATTTTTATGGTGAACTCAAAGATCTAAAACATTTTCTACATCCACTAAATAACCATTTCTCTCTATAAATATCGTTCACTAAGGAGCAACGTTCAACAACCTGATCAACTCTATGAAGGAGACGTAAATGTTGGTCCCACCAGATCCTGACTGGTGTTCTGACCCCCCAGTAAAACTAAACTGGTCCAGAGTGGTCTTTTATTGTCTAAGGACACCTGGAATAATCAAGCTGTCCAATCAGCATCTGGATATGAAACACCTGAGAGGTGGGCGGGGTCATCTCAGGTCACTATCACAGATTTAGACACATTTGTGAACAATATTTGAGAGACAACGGTTATTTGGTGTATATGTAAAAATCTGAATTGTTGCACATATAGTTTGTCAAAATTCTAGTACAAAGTACAATATTGTGCAATGTACTTTTTTTTTGTTTCCCCTGTGGTCACTGGACTAGGTTTAAGTGGTGTATGTGGTCGGTGAGTTGTACCTCAACAGAACTATAGTCTTCGTCAGAGGCGATGATCCGCAGTGGCTCGTCCTTGTTGTTTGGGTCCATTGCCATGGCGCCCACAGACGAGATGACGGCTTCGTACTGGTCCTTCTCAAACCGCGGGGGGTGGAGACTCTTCACCTGGACGTGGATGGTGACGCTGGTGGTGGCAAACTGCTGGATGTTGATCCTCTGAACAGCCTGCGAGGGTAGGATTTACACATGAGCTCTGAACGGTCAGGCTCCATCATACCTTAGGGATCTCTTAGTCCCATATCACCATCCAGAACATTACGCTCCCAACATGCAGCTTATTGCAGGTTCCAGAATTTCTAGAATTAAAACAGGAGGCAGAGCCTTCAACTTCCAGGCTCCTCTCCTGTGGAATCGTCTTCAGTCTCAGTCTGGGGGGCAGACACCCTTCCTATATTTAAGAACAGGTTAAACGTTCCTGTATAGAAGCGTATAGTTAGGGCTGGCCCTGGCTGACTAGTCATAGTGATGCTGATAGGTTAGTCTGGTCCTCATGAGATGCTCTGAGCTTCTTTTTCTACTGATGATCCACTATTGTACTTTTAAATCTGCTGTGTTTCCTGTGTTTCCTCTTTCACAGAGCATGCTGCAGTGCAGCCACTGAGGGATCTACGATGTTGGAGGGTCTGATGCTGTCCTGGTGAAACCTGGAAGCTGTAATGGATCCTGCTCCTCATCCTCCACTTACACCAACATTCATTACATTTCTGTTTGTCTGTTTGTAATGTCCAGTTTTCCCTGTAATGTTTCCACCTGCACATCATCTACTGCAGAGGGATCCTCCTCTGTTTCTCTTTTTTACCCTGTACGACGTGAGGCTCTAAGTTCAGGGGATGTTGTGATGCTTTTGTACAAACTGTAAAGCCCGTTGGGGCAAATCTGTGATTTGTGATTCTGGGCTATACAAATAAATTGAATTGAATTGACATAACACCTGAAGCTGGACCAGGAACAAGCCAAACTTTGTCTAAAAAAAAGAAAAAAAAAACAACCCTAACAAAACAGATTTTATAATTTCTCACTACCAGAGGCTGCTGTTAACACTGGATGCTGTGATCAGGGTTATACGTCATGTGTCATGTTCATATCAAGAAAGACACACGTGACCTGGGCTGTGGTTCACATTATTGTGAGCAGGGTCATTTAGGTTCCTGTATTTATGTAGATAAGTATTCATGCAGATATGATTAGATGTTCATGTTCTCTTGAGCAAAGGGGAATGACAATTTCCTTTTATTAGAGTTTTAACCAGTGGGCTTGGCACAAAGCTATCTACTAGTTTATATATTCTAGGTGGATTGAATATTTCAAATTTATTTTATATTGTTGTGTTGCTTTTGTACAAACTGTAACCTGGCCTATTGGGGCAAATCTGCGATTTGTGATTCTGGATTATACAAATAAATTGAATTGAATTATTAGTTTCACTATTTGAACTTTTGTTAAAAAAAATCATACATTCTGTGTGATACAAATGGACTTTAAAATGACATAACATACACTTTAAGATACCTTATGTTTTTTTTTTTTGACTTTCTCAACTTGCCAACCATTATTTGTTGCTGACCCATGCAACGCTTTTTTTGGAGATTTGGATATATCAGAAAAATATGACACTCATGTAGTTAGTGATCACAGAATGGAAAAAGACAGTAACAAAATAAAATAAAAAAGCATGTTCCCCGAGGTTAACCCCCCCTTCCCTCACGGAGCCTTGCGCGCCCACTATTTGAGAACCAGTGGTTTAGTCTATGATAAAGTTCCACTCACAGCATTAATCAGCAGCAAAGATCAGGAGTTGAATTATTGGAAACAGCTCATGAATGATTCGTCCTTACCAGCACGGTGAGAGTGATCGGCTCCAACACATCAGTCGGCTTCAGCATGGTGATGTTCCCTGTGTTCGCGTTGATTGCGAACAGACCCCTAGCGTCTAAAACACAGACAGACTGAGCTGATTCTACCTGAAAAGACTGAAAAAATGCTTATTTTTTATTCCTCATGCTGCTCACCGCCTACGAGCGAGTAGGTCACGGCCTCGTTTATCCCAGAGTCACCATCGATGGCGTAGAGCGGTCCTGGTTTCAGAGGCAACACGCCGGGCTGGAAAAGAAAAAAACAAATTCAGATCGAACAAAAACCTGGAACCAAACCGGACCTCCAGGACCTGAGTTTGACACCCCTCATCTAGTTCTTTATGGATTGGTGAATAATATTGGAGAAAATAGCCCCCACTCAACAAAGGTGTTCAATGTCTGTACACCTGATTCTACTAATTAACCACTAGATCCTTACTAAGAACCATCATTAGTATAATCAGGTGTGGTACTGCCTGGTTGGAACCTGCAGCCAGAGCAGGACCAGGGTTGGTGACCATTGGTGTAGATCATTGTAGGAGAACTGGAAACATCAGAGATTCCTACGAGTCTGGCCGAACCTTCTCTTCAGCAACATGAACATGTAGGATAGTAGCTCTCCAGGAGCAGGATTTGGCAGCCCTGCGACATCTGAACTAGTTGCACGTCTCCCTCAAACTTTCTTTTCTTTTTTTTATTCTTCACATGAATGAAGAGTGCACTATAAATGTCTTCGAGGATAGACCCTGTTTGTCTGATTCGTTTGATTCTTTTCATCGAGACCATGAAGGCTGAGCTGGCCGACCGGATATGGAGATACCGGATGTTAGAGGTGCCACCGACTAGAAAAGACCCACCAACTGTTGGTTCAGGACCACCTTGCCGGTGTAGCCGGTATTTTGGCAGATCACGATGCCCCCCACATGGTGCTGGGTGCAGGGCTGGAACCACGGGGGCCTGTTGTCCCCGTCTTGGATGGTGATGTCGATGGTGGTGGAGGCGCTGAACGAACCCCCCTGCTGCGTGTCCTGAAGAGACACGATACGAGGAATGGGATTAACACTGGTCTCATGATGTCGAGCTGTTGATAGAAACTAAATATTTGGTCTTTCCAGTCGGTTTAAATGACTTCGGCTCATTGGGTTGATGTTGGGTAATGCTATCCAGGCAATTACATCATGTCGTAAAACTATGTACAAATCAGACTTGCTCAATTTAGACAGAATAGAAACGTTCAGGGACCAAACTAAACTACTACCTGACTAAAAGCTTCATTAACATTGATCGAGGTGGAAGAACAATGTCTAATTGCAGCAGTGAGCATATCTCACCTCAACCTCCAACACCAGCAGGACCTTTTTGACCTTGTCGTAGTCCAGAGGCGCCAGGACGACCACGGACGGGTTGTTCCTGGACGCCAGCCCAAAGTTCTGCAAACGCCAGCGGACAGTAAAATCAGTTGGACCAGTATATCCAACATCTCTCAATGGTGGAATGCTAAAAAGCGTGAGGTCTCACAGGGTTAGAGGTCAGCGTGTAGTAGAGCTGGCTGGGCTGGTCTAAGTCTATGGCCTCAAACCTGCCCACGGAGCCGCCTACTGGTGTCAGCTACGACGAGAAGGTAGAAGACAAACAGTCAGCGTGAGACATGGTTGACTTGAAAACCAGTGAATCGCAGTTAAAATAAACTATATATTATATTATTATATTGATAAGTCGATTAATAAAAGTGATCAGTTAAAAATGTTGTGTAAAATTGTGAAGTAAAATTCTAGATAAAATAAAAAGGGAACTATAATGATGTGAATTAACCAAGAAACCACATGACAGGAAAAAACAAGCTGTGATCCACAATGATTCCCATTCATTTAAATGTGTTTTTATCAGGTTCTTACCTCACTGACAGTGACGTAGTAGTGGTTCGATGAGAAGATAGGAGGGTTATCATTCACGTTGAGGACTAACACCACGATGATAAGAGTGAACTGGAAAGAAATATCAGTTATAATATATAACATGTGATCTTTCATTTTCCCGTTTGTGTAACATGTTGAAACAGAATACTGTATTTTCAGTATTATAAGGCCACATTAAAGTCTTATATTTCTTCAAAATGTGTGGTGTCCTATGTGTGTATGTAGGGGAAGTGTGGGCATGGATTGTAGATAAAGTAACGGGGATGTGCGTTATGCAGAACATCGTTGTTTTAACAACCTGAAAATGGTAAAGAGACACGCTGATAAAGCACAGTTTAAACTGAAGGAAATCAGCTACACAGCTGAGTTTAAGACATAAGACAGGTGGTACGAGTTGGAGGAAAGACTGGATCAGTGGATCACAGAGCAAAGACTGGATCCGTGGATCACAGAGCAGAGACTGGATCAGTGGATCACAGAGCACAGACTGGATCAGTGGATCACAGAGCACAGACTGGATCAGTGGATCACAGAGCAGAGACTGGATCAGTGGATCACAGCAAAGACTGGATCAGTGGATCACAGAGCATAGACTGGATCAGTGGATCACAGACTGGATCAGTGGATCACAGAGCAAAGACTGGATCAGTGGATCACAGAGCAGAGACTGGATCAGTGGATCACAGAGCAAAGACTGGATCAGTGGATCACAGAGCATAGACTGGATCAGTGGATCACAGAGCATAGACTGGATCAGTGGATCACAGACTGGATCAGTGGATCACAGAGCAAAGACTGGATCAGTGGATCACAGAGCAGAGACTGGATCAGTGGATCACAGAGCAGAGACTGGATCAGTGGATCACAGAGAAAAGACTGGATCAGTGGATCACAAAGCAGTGACTGGATCAGTGGATCACAGAGCAGAGACTGGATCAGTGGATCACAGAGAAAAGACTGGATCAGTGGATCACAGAGCAAAGACTAGATTAGTGGATCGCAGAGCAGAGACTAGATTAGTGGATCGCAGAGCAGAGACTGGATCAGTGGATCACAGAGCAAAGACTGGATCAGTGGATCACAGAGCAAAGACGATATCAGTGGATCACAGAGCAGAGACCAGATAGGTGGATCACCGAGCAAAGACCAGATCAGTGGATCACAGAGCAAAGACCGGATCAGTGGATCACAGAGCAGAGACTTCCTACTATATTGCACAATAACCAGAGACTTCTTAGGTCTTCTATTGAGTTTGTTGTACCTCTATAACCCATAAAAAACATGTTAAGAATTAGTTAACATACATACAACTAAGAACAATTATTGTTATATTCAGTGATTTCCCAGCAAACTCGAATAAAGCGTTGTAAAGTGCTGAAATGAAAACAGCTGGCTGCCTCTGTTTGTTCTTAACATAAAGCTGATCATCAGAATGAAGTGATTAGTGCAGTGATGTGAAATGTTTTACCCTCTGGTTGCACTGGATCGAGACCTGATAACTTGTTGTTGTCTGCAAATAAAACAAAAAGAGCGACACTCAGTTTTCTCAGCGATTTTTTTTCCAGGTTTTAACTCTCGGGTCTTTGCCGTGTCGCCACCTCATAGTCCAACACCCTGGCGGTTTTCAGCTGGTTCCCCTCCAGGATGAAGGGGTTGTCCGGGTTGGCGGGGGGGGGCATGAACTCCAGGACGACCCCCGGATCCGTGATGATGTCCACCACCACAGAGCCCACCGGCCTGTTCTCCTCAATCTGCTGCATATTGGGAGCGCTGCACACTGGAAAAACAGAGGAAAGCAGTTTAGTGGATGGAAGTCGACTAGAGAGGAAAACCAGGTAGACTGAACTTTATAATCTGAAGATCCAGAGGAAATTTAAATGGCGGGAGTATATAATAATATAATAACAATAATCACACACACACACACACACACACACACACACACACACACACACACACACACACACACACACACAGTAGTAATAAAAACTAAAATACTGATACATGAATTTACATTCACACACACACACACTCACACATAGTGTGCAGTAACACTACCAACACACTGATACAGACATGAACATTATTCCTAATCAATTAATCAATTAACTGCCAACCATTAGATAAATCAAATATATTGATATTTGTTTTGAGTTAATACACATTTATAAACTGACAAACAGATTTGTAGTTCACACATTCTGAAGAACCTGAGTGAATAATCCTGAACTGAAGCTGGTAAATGTTTTACTTCTGATTCAGTCGAGTGGCTGATCATTTACACAGGCTGTCGCTAACTTATTCCACTGTATTAATAACTACATACCAGGGGAAATAACTGTTGTGTTCCTTTTTTGATTTTAAAGTAATTTCCTGATCCTTTTCCTGGTAAATCACAGCTTTTGCTCCCTCCTGCTTTACCTGGGCAGTAATGTGTGGTGAAGTCAAAATGGATTTTTTTTTTTTAAGTAAACGCACTGAACAAGAGGGTAGGCATCTGCAGTGATGCGGTCGCTGTATCGGTCCGTTGTGGTGAAGAAGGAGCTGAGCCGGAAGGCGAAGCTCTCGATTTACCGGTCAATCTACGTTCCTACCCTCACCTATGGTCATGAGCTTTGGGTAATGACCGAAAGGACAAGATCGCGTATACAAGTGGCTGAAATGGGCTTCCTCCGCAGAGTGGCCGGGCGCACCCTTAGGGATAGGGTGAGGAGCTCGGTCACACGGGAGGAGCTCGGAGTAGAGCCGCTGCTCCTACACATTGAGAGGAACCAGCTGAGGTGGCTCGGGCATCTGCTCAGGATGCCTCCTGGACGCCTCCCTAGGGAGGTGTTCTGGGCATGTCCCACCGGGAGGAGGCCCCGGGGAAGACCCAGGACACGCTGGAGGGACTATGTCTCTCGGCTGGCCTGGGAACGCCTTGGGGTCCCACCGGAGGAGCTGGAGGACGTGTCCGGGGTGAGGGAAGTCTGGGAGTCCCTGCTTAGACTGCTGCCCCCGCGACCCGGCCCCGGATAAGCGGAAGACAATGGATGGATGGCACTGAACAAGTTTCTCTGCAGCCTGACACACAGATGCAGGTTTGCATTTCACTGCTAAATGTCCCTTTAGTGCAGCGGTTCTCAAATAGGGGGGGCACGCCTCCCTGGGGGTTTTTTTTTTACTGTCCTACAATAAAGTGCAATTTCCCCTCCACTCCATCAGGGGGCAGCAGAGTGTTCACAGGGAGCATACAGCACAGAGTATGAGTATGAAGTGTAGACACCAAGTGACACCATGAAAACATATTTAACAGGGATGAGAAGACAGGCGGAGAGAGACGGAGATAAAGAGACAAACGAAAGTCTCCCAAAGCTAAGACGAGGAAATATGACGAAGCGTCTGTAGCGCTTGGTTCACTGTGAAAGACCGGTGTGTTACTGAGTCTGAAATGTTGGAGACAAAGACATTAAAGACATTACACCACAATCACTGATAAGACCATTTATGTACTTTTATTTTTCAGTATCATATGGTTTGACATGGTCAGTCAGAAATGTTTAATTGCACTTTAAATCTTTTCTGTTAGTTAATAAAGCTATTCTTTGTTGTAAGTTGGTCCATATTTCTTTCTTTTTTATTCTCTTATACGTTAATAAGGACACAGTGTTATGCAGAGGTACTTATTACAGTTTATAGACTAATGATTCTATTTATAGTCGCAGGGGGACACGAGAGAAAATAACTGAGAAGCTCTGGTTCAGTGTCAAATGTCCATTTTCAATCTTACTGAAATAAGTAAAAGCTGCTAGAAACAGCGTTTGTGTGTATTTTTTAAAAGTACAGTTTAAAGAAGCATCAGGTCTCGTAAAGTCCACATTTGTAGTCATGTAGATTTCTTCTTTTTAAAAATCTATTTGTATAATCAGTTTTTTACAAAAATCTCAAATCACAAAATGTTAAGTAGCGTAGCTGAAAAAGATGATGTTCATATATTTAATCCACCTAGAATATACAAACTAGTTAAACTAGTCTTTATGGTCATTTCATCACTGAAGCATTGACTCTGTCGTTCTGTGTAAATTCACATCATCACATTACCCTCCTCCATCACGGTACTCACGCTGGGCTTCAGCTGACGTCTGAAACAGAACCAGAAGCAGAACCACGCCGTGGACCTGAAGGATCCGCTCCATGACTCGTCTCCTCTGAACCCTCGTCTCCTCTGTCCTCTCTTATCTGTCCCTCGTCTTTTTTATTGCAGCCGTGGACTTTTCCCTGTCATAAAACACATCACACACACACACACACACACACACACACACACACACACACACACACACACACACCCCTGTGTGCCGAGAAGTCATATAAGATCATTTTTTGTGTATTTATTTAATTAGTTTATATCAGACACGTCACAGTTACATAAGTGGAGCTAATCACTGCTTTTGTTAATTGGATTTTCTTTTGTCGAACTTTACTTCCTAATACAACTATACGTTTTACTTTAAACTTTATACTTTAAATTACACGTAAAAGTACTTTGGTTGTTATAGTTCAAGGGTCTTGATTTGCATTTATGCTTGACAACAGTGAGGGAACAAAGACAGGGAGGAAATATGTAAAGGAGCTAGTTTAGCTGGTGCTTTAAAAATGAGAGAAACTGTGTTTGCAGACGTTTGTATGAAGGTTGTGAGGTCACAAAGTGCTGCTGGAATCAACCTCGGCTCGTCTTTCCCTGATATAAACATTTCTGCCTTCACCACATGGATGATCTGATAGAATTATAGGTGTTAAGTTCAGCAAACTCCGTTTTCAGGTGTTTTTGTCTGCACTTTGCTCTGGCTGCACCCTGGCCTCCGCTGACATAAACTTTATAAACTTTATGGATAATCAGGTTCAGAAATGAATTATCTGTTTGTTAAAAATGCAAAAAAAACGAAAGCAGGACGTCATAGTTATTGATACTAAAAATAAATCAACATGTAATGTAAGGCATAGATTACATTAATATGATTATTTATTTAAAAATAATATATATAATGAAGATTTATGAAACATGCCTGAAAAGAAGAAACGCTCCCAGGTCCCAGGAAATCACAGTGGAATTATTTTAGGTAAATGCATGTTTGCAAAATGTACCTTAGTGTCAAATTTCCCCTTAATGTCAAATGTCCCTTAAGTGTCAATTGTCCCTTAAGTGTCAAATGTCCCTTTAATGTCAAATATCCCTTAAGTGTCAATTGTCCCTTAAGTGTCAAATGTCCCTTTAATGTCAAATATCCCTTAAGTGTCAATTGTCCCTTAAGTGTCAAATGTCCCCTTAAATGTCAAATGTCCCTTAAGTGTCAATTGTCCCTTAAATGTCAAATGTCCCTTAGTGTCAAATGTCCCTTAAGTGTCAAATGTCCATTATGAATGTCAATGTCCTTTAGTGTCAAATGACCCTTAAGTGTCAAATGTCCCCTTAGTGTCAAATGTCTACGAAGTTTCAAATGTCCCTTAACTGTCAAATGTCTCTTAAGTGTGAAATGTCCACGAAGTGTCAAATGCCCCTTAAGTGTAAAATGTCCACGACGTGTCAAATGTCCCTTAAGTGTCAAATGTCCCTTAAGTGTCAAGTGTCCCTTATTAATGTTAAATGTCCCTTCAGTTTCAAATGTTCCCTATTAATGTCAAGTGTCCCTTAGGTGTTTCTTTAGATTCAAATTTCCATTGTTAATGTAAATAAAATGTCCCTTAGTGTTAAATGTCCCTTTAATGTCAATTGTCCCTTAAATGTCAAATGTCCCTTAGTGTCAAATGTCCCTTAAGTGTCAAATGTCCATTATTTATGTCAAATTTCCTTTAGTGTCAAATGTCCCTTAGTGTCAAATGTCCCTTTAGTGTCAAATGTCCCTTAAGTGTCAAATGTCCCCTTAATGTCAAATGTCCCTTAAATGTCAAATGTCCCTTAGTGTCAAATGTCCATTTTCAGCCTCCAATGTCCCTCTTCTTCTGTTTATTTACTGTAGTAGGATTTTGTCCTGCTGGACTTTTACTTGAAATGAAGAGGTGGTTTATTTTTAATAACTTGTAGTAATAGTACTTTTACTGCAGTAAAGTTCCTCCTCCACCACTGATGAATACTGTACATATCCTTCTAAATAAAGGGTTTTGGTGAGAATCCTGCAGATGTTATATTGTGATTATATTACTGAAATCTGGTAATATATGTATATATATATATATATATATATAGCGACACGGTGGTGCGGTGGGTAGCACTGTTGCCTCACAGCAAGAAGGTCGCAGGTTCAAGACCGCCTTGGGCCTGGGTCTGGGGCCTTTCTGTGTGGAGTTTGCATGTTCTCCCCGTGTCTGCGTGGGTTTTCACCGGGTACTCCGGTTTCCTCCCACAATACAAAACATGCTCAGGTTAATTGGTAAACTCTAAATTGCCCATAGGTGTGAGTGTGAGAGTGAATGGTGTGTGAATGGTGTGTGTGCCCCACGATTGGCTGGCGACCATCTGGGGTGTATCCCTGCCTCTCGCCTTAACGCGCTGGGATAGGCTCCAGCAGACCCCTGCGACCCCGAAAGGGAATAAGCGGGATAGACAATGGATGGATGGATATATATATATATATATATATATATATATATATATAAATAATAGACTGAGCCACCAGGAAATGTTGTTCTGAAACATGGAAAAAATGTCGAGATTAATGAATTATTCTTGTAGATAATAAACTGTGATGGAAGCAGATCAATAATTTAGTGTAACAGCACATGCATCAAGTCGAGTGTAGTGTACAGACGATGTGAGTTAAGGAGAAACACTTAATAGGGAGAATATGAGATTTTAATAAGAAAGACATGTTTCCTTTTCCACATTAAATATGATATATGTGCACATTTATCCCAGACATCGGTAGCGTCACAGGTCGGACGGCCAGTTGTAGATGGACGGACACATGTACTGGTTCAGCAGCAGGTTCAGCTTCTCCGTGTCGCCCCCCACCGAGCTGGGGACAAAACACACTCCTTTAGAAACCAACCAACTGAGCTGGGTATAGATTATTAGAAAATAAATAGTATGAGAAAAAGTTGTAAACTGTGTCAGGACAGTTTCATGATGCTTCATGTAAGGTCATTGGATCCATTAGGTTTTATGCGTGAGGATTTTTCTATATTTGCATAATGTTGCTTAATAATTAACTGCTCGTTAACGCGAGTGTCTAATCAGCCAATCACATTGCAGCAGCTGAATCAGACCTGCATCAGAATGAGGAAGAAACGTGGTTGTTGGTCTGAGTGTTTCACAAACTGCTGATTTACTGGGATTTTAACACACAAACAGGGGGATGTATTTTAGTGTATCAGAAAAAATAAATTAAATATATTCATATTAATATTAAAGATAAAACATTTTACAGATGGTGAGTTCCATTTTCATAGTCTGTTCAAAATTCTGAATAAAAGAAAACTTGATGCTCACATGTCAAAGGGACTGGTCAGGTGACCTATATAAAAATTGTATGTCCTTCAAAATAAAAGCCTCCTTTACACACCTAGCTGTTAAGACAGATTTTATATCACAGCCATTTAGAAAAATGAAGATAAAGTAATATGGAAACTCTACGCACCAGAGGGTTGATGCTCATTGAAGCTCTGCTAGAATAGTTTTTATATACATTTATTTCAGTTTTTTGTTTCACATTCTTGATTATCTACGTAATGGAGGGTTACTAAAAGCACCTTAAGTCGTGTTAGAGAAGGTCAAACTGAGCAGAAATGTTCCTCACCTCTTCTTGACGGCCTGCATGCGGCGCAGGAAGGCGCAGACGGAGCTGTGCTTGGCTTTGGATCTCAGGAACTCAGAGTATCTGTTGGAGAACTCGATGTCGCCCAGCTGCCTCCTCCGCTCCAGACCCAGCGGGAGCAGAGGCCTGCACAGGCAGAACACAGGTCAGAGGTCAGAGGTCAGAGGTCAGCGAGGAGACTACTGCAGCTAAAACATACACAAAGTGTTATTGACCTGTAGTTCAGAATGGAACAGAACAGCCACGTTATTGTCAAACACAATATACACTAGTGGTGCACATTTTGGTTTGAAACTGTACAAATATATATATATACACATATACATATATATATATATATGTATATGTACACACACACACATCTGGAGGTGGAGCTACTTTAACTCAATTATATAGGGTTAATTAATTAATCAGGTTCCCAACATAAGGGTCGGGCCCCCTGAGGGGTCGTGAGGTGATTGATGGAGTTTAGATTTTTTGCTGCACCTCATCACGTTTTATTTTTGGTTTAAAATACTCAGCTTCATCTTTACGCTTTCATGTGTTATCTTTATAGTTTTTAAGTCAAATTTATAAATTAAAAATTTCACTTATTTTTGATTAAGAAAAAAAGGAAACGCATTATAAAACAGACAAATTTGGATAATTATCAACAAAATTATAGTGTATAATTTATTTAAATTTATTATTAAATTAATATATTTATTTTTAATCCTGCTGATTTTCAATAAAATAATTGTTTGTATAATTTTCTTATGCAAAATACTAAAAATCAGGTCCCACAGACTTTATAAGGGTTAAATCTACTAATAAAATGTAAAAATACAGATCATCAATCAGGCTGATCCTCAGGTTATGACATTTAATGATGTTTTTTTACTATAAAATCATAAATTCATGAATTCTCTGTGACTCAGTAAAAAGATTGTTTACTTAATAATCAGGTGTTTGTAAATGAACTGTATAAAAAGAAAAGGTGTAAACAGTCAATGTGTCTCTAATAATAAAGTTAAATTCTGAAACGATGCCAACATAAATCTTTCTTTATTAAATGGTTTGTAAGTTGATAAACTGTTGTAGTTGTTGTAAAACGTTGATAATACAGTACACAGCTGTGTGAAGCAGCTTCGTCAGAATCCCGTGGTGCGTTTACTGACCTGGTCCTGGTCTCCAGCACGCCGTCTGCAGACAGGGACCACGGTGCGTTCAGGTGTCGCATCTGCGTCAGGAAACTGTGCAGCTGGTCCTCATCGCTGGGGGTCATGTTACCCGGCAACAAACAAGCAGGAAGTGTCACTTTAACGGGTTTAATCAAGAAAAGCACGAGTGGTGAGGAGATTTGTTGAGTTTCCTGGTACCTGACAGGAAGTGAGGCGGCGCGGTGGAACAGCGCCAGCAGCACGAAGGCCTGAGTCACCGCAGCAGACGGCATCATGGGAAGATGAAGACCAGGAGGATGAGGAGGGTTCTCTGAAGAGCAGCACACTGACACGTTCAAACCCGTTCAGCTTTATTGGTACAGACGTGTGGACAGACGAGAACTCAGCAGTTAATAAAACAGGAAACTGACAGTAATTAATAATATTATAATATTTGCATTATCGATTGATCTGTTGATCATTTTCATCATTAATTGATTAACCCTCTACTGCATAAATATTAGAACATGGTAAAACATGCTTATTACTTAAAATGGCCTGAATAATAAATACTAAAACATACAGTATATAAGGAGAACAGTTTTATACTATGTAAGTCAATGGAAACAAATATATTTTTCATATTAGAAAAAACGTAGGACATCAAAACTGAAATAAATGTAAAAAAATAAAAATACCCAGGTAATCTAAAAATAAAAATAAAAATCAACCTTTGTATGATGCTCACATGTCAATGTCCATAAAGGAAACAGGACTGGTCATGTGACCTCAGAAATTGTATGTCCTTCAAAATAAAAGTTGTTGTTTTTGTATGTGACATGTATATGACAGGTTTGTAGATAAATAAAGATAAAGCGATCGTTGCCATGGCAACACTATGTAATTAAGGGTTAATATTTAGAAAATGAATAAAAAAAGAGGATCACAGTTTCATATGAAACTCAAAATCATGTCTTCATTTGTGTTTTTTTCTATAATTCAAAAATAATCAGTTTATATCAGGCTGATATGAAATGACTCAGAATGAATAATCCAGTTCTGTTCAACATCAGCTGTTGAAAGAATCTAATCATGATTTTTTTAAAGGTAATTTACTTGTTACTTAAAAGAAACACATGTCAACTAGTTTTATTTTCTAGGTGGATTCAATATTTAAAACTGATCAGAAAGTCAAAAAACTTTTTAAAATCCAGTTTTAAGAAGCATTTATCATGTCTCTAAAGTCCTTGTTGGTTTCATGTCATTTAATATTTTATATATATATTATATAATATTGACACTGAATGTTAAATGGTGCAACTTTAAATATTGAATTCAAAACTAAAAGTAAAACTGACTTTTCATCGTTGTCATTCTTCAAAAACCTTTTTCCAGGATGAAACAAAGAACCTGAAAGCAAAGTTTACCTGTTTAAATAATAAAAGCATGAAACTCACCTGGATCAGGGACTGGATCAGGGACTGGATCAGGGACCGGATCAGGGGCCAGGTCTGAGGTCCTGGTCCAGGACGCCTGCTTTTCTACCCCGGGTATCGACCCTGTGGCTTCTCCTCTCTCTCTTTTACTGCTTTGGTTATTTACTGAGTCCACAAACCGCGGCTGCACTGTTTCCACTGGCTGCGTTAATTGGTTCACTTCCTGAAATCTCCATGGAACGATTTGATTGGACTTCCTTAACGAGCTCTAATCACCGCTGCTGTTTGCTCAGTGATCAATTCCAGTATTGATCCACACACACACACACACACACACACACACACACACACACACACACACACGTCTTATTGTCCTCAGAGGAGAATTTGTGAATGACTCATGGAACTATAATTAAAGCTGTAATTTACTGTTGGAGCAACGTTAGCACACAAGGAAAAGTTATTACGATTATTTCTGCTAATTTAAGGTTTATTTTATTCATTTTCTCATTGTGACTTAAAACGAGTCAAAATTGAAAAACTGGTGGAAATATCCAGTTTTTAGTAAAATTAATCCAACATTGAGTAGAATTATCGTTTACTCTTGCCTGATAATTTACCTTATTTATTTATTTTTTCTTTAGTTTAGTCTGTTGAATATTTTTTTCAACTCAATGCCAAACTTATTTTCTAATCTAAATTATCTGATAGTGTAAGTGTGTGTATATATATATTTATATATATATATACACACACACACACACACACATATATATATAACACACATCTGTCATATGATGTAATGAACACATACTATTAACTAGTTTTATATTCTAGGTGGATTATATATATATATATATATATATATATATATATATATATATATATAGTACAATAAACAAAATACAAGTATGATTATGTTTTCATTGTAAGTGTCAAGGGTCTGTGTGTGTGTGTGTGTGTGTGTGTGTATCTGTGTGTGTGTGTGTGTGTGTATTCCAGTAATTAATCACCATCACACACACACATGATGTGATTGTGTTTTTATTCCAGCGACAGCAGAAAGTCAGTTTCAGATAAACTAAACATTAGAATAAAGTAGAATTCAAATAAAAACCTTGATTCTTTATTGTAAAGATTTTCTGAGAACACGTGAGTGTGTGTCCTTAAAAATCTCCTTTTTCCTTCTCACACCATCAGAAACGTGATGATGTGTAGAAGTACCAGAGTACATGGTGAAGTACTGATCTGTAGTACTTTCAGCTACGTGTACTTGTACTACTTGTACTGAGTATTTGCTGCTACATGATGCTTCCTGTTCCACTGCGTTAAAACGCGACTTCTATTCATGACTCAACATTTTCCTGCAGCTTCAGTTGATTCTGAGATTTAACACAAAGGAAACACAACAAACACAGTTTTACTGCTGAACAAACCAACATTAGACTGTTACTACAGAAACACGCTGAATCATCAGGTCTGAGTCATAAACCACCACTTTAGTTTAACATGGTAACAATACTCAGTACTACTGCAGTATTTGGTAGTTTTACTGGCTGTGTTAGTAGGATCTGAGTATTTATCAGCTGGAGTCAAATATTCACTAAGTTAAGTCAAACTAACAAAAACTATGAAAGAACAAAAACACGTTTAAATAATTAAATCTGGAGGCGACGCGTTGATTACAGCTTCTACACGTGTAGTTTCACTGTACCACAGACGGTGCATTAAAATAAAAGGATTATGTTTGTCATTTATTATTTCATGTAGAACTAGAAGCTGAAAATAGATTTTTGCCTGTTAGTTAAAATCACTCATTTATTACTAGAATTACAAATAGGAGCAAAATGATTCAGATATATGTGAGATAACACACACACACACACACACACACACACACACACACACACACACACACACACACACACACACACACACACACACACACACAAATTTAAAACATGTTTAGATCATGTTTTCTACAAAAATAAAAGCTCATAGATTTGTTCCTCATAAAGATGAAATGAAAATCTTCCTTCAACAAACTAAAGTCACATCAACGATTTAAACTTTGCAGCAAAAACATTAAATCTCCAAACCAGCGTTTGTAGTTCACTAAAATAATCTGTTCTTTTTATATTTGTAGATAAACTGCAGTTTGTTCTTGACCTTCAAACATTATTTGACAGAATTAATGTTTCACAAAACAACAGCGTGAGATTAAAGTTAAAGTCAGAATTGTTGCGTCTCCTTAAAACTCTCAATAAATCTCATCACACCTCATTCCTGCTGCTTCACATCATAGAACATCACATAAAAATGTGTTTTTCAGCCTGTTTCCTCATGTGTGGCTGTTTAACCCTCATAGAACCCTCAGTGAACGTTCAGGTTCATGTCAAACACGTCTGAGCTTAAACAGGAGGAACTTTCTTTAATGTGCGTGATTCGTTTTGGTCAGTTTAAAGGAAGGGAAACGTGAATGCTACAGCATACAGAGAGGTTAAAATACGATTTCCACATGTCCACTCACACATTTTAATGCCACCATAAACTTATATTTTATGTTAAAAGGTGGAAAGAAAGAAGGCATCTGTTGCAAAACGTACATTTATACGGTCTGTGATTTGTCTGAGTGATGATTATCTAGAAGGTTTTTACCTCAACAGGAAACTACAGCTACGACTGTTGAAGCAGAAAAACGGAAGATTGGAAACATTCAGGAGACTTTTCACAGTTTTTTCTTAAGTTGCTGGGATTTAAAATATGTAAAAAACTATTTGAAAGCTATGAACCTCAGAGAACAGGAAGTGGAGCCGCAGGTCGACCCGCAGGTCGCTGTGAGCCCACAGGCCTCAGCAGTAACAGGACGGACCAGATCTACTTAAAAAGTGCAAATATATGTTCATTCCTACAATTATTCCTCATCTAGTCCAAGAGGAGACTGAGAAATAAAGTCAAAATGCCCAGAAGAACGAGACACGTCGGAGAGAACGGAGCAAGTGAAATAAAATAAACAGAAAAACATGAAAACTAATCTGGTAGATTAAAGATCATCGACCTCTGCTGCAAAGCAACAACGCTGCAACTACTTTATTTATCCTGATTCTTTCCAACAGGATGTGATATTTACAATTTACTGTCAGGTGTGAAAATGGGGCTTTTATTCTGAAGGGCATACAATTCACGAGGTCACATGACCAGTTCCAGTTTGTCTTTAATTATTTAGAATTTGGACATTTTTCCACCATTTTTTTCTTTTTTTTTTTACATTAAATTCAGTTTTTTAATGCTAAAATACATTTTTTTATTATTTTTTTTAATTTAACAATATACACTTTTTTATACTGTGTCGTTTCATCATTTGTCTATTTTTTATTTTTAAGTCATAAAAACATTCATGTAATATTTTAGGCAATAGAGGGTTAAATTAAAGGTCCGCTGTTTTCTCTAATTCTGATTCTTCGTGTTGAGGATGAATCGAGGTGTTTGAGGACGAAAGCTGAAACAGTGAATGAATAAAACTTCACATTTAAAGTCGCGTTTATTCTGTGTTTTTTTTTTTTATCAGTGAACGGCCTCATCCAGCTTTGCCTTTTATTCTATTTGTATTATTTTATTCAAAGTTCAGCCTGGTCTTTTTTATTCGGGCTCAGGTTTGTGTTGATGAATGAATCCTAACACTTTTCTTTTTTTGCACCAAACTCGATGAATTTTAATCTGAAAACTAAACCTAGAAGTAACAGCTCATTTTTCCTCCTTCATGTAAAGAAATAGAAAGAAACATTATAAAAAGTTACTGATAATAAACCTTAAAGGTACAAAACAGGAGAGATGATAAAAAGTGAGTTAGTTTCACCATGATGAAATTAATTAAACGGTTTTGGTGCAATTATTCCAATGTTGAGTAGATTTATCTTCAAATTTCTTATTTCATTGGAAGATAATTCTGCTTATTTCAATTTTTTTGGCCAATTTAGAATTTCTAATTATATAAAATATCATATTTTAGTCTTATATTTTAACGTGGAGTTCGGACTTCTTATCTCATATTTTGAAATACAAAGAAAATTTAAAACCCAATAATAAGTGTGAAATAATTCTACTCAGTATTGGCCTAATTCCCATTGATTGATTGAAGATGTATTATTTGTTGCAGTGCACTGACCTACAAACCATTTACAATGATAAATGTTAATATAAAGAAATATTTGATCTTTTCTAACAGAACCTTTTCCATTCTCTGTCTCTTTGTACAGTCCTCGTCCAGCGGCCGTTTGTGGCCCCCGGGCCACATGTTGGACACCCCTGATCTACACTGGACCCAGAAATAAAACTCAAACTCAACCTGATCGATCATCAATGAAAAAACTAATCAACTAATCCAGAAAAGTAATGAGCAGATTATTGATGATGAAACAATAATTATTAGTAGAAGTGGAGGTGGACGACTTTTAGGCTCCGCCCCCTTTCCCCCCTCCAGCTGTTCCAGCTGTTCCAGAACCAGAACCACAGGATTCATCCATTCATTCTATTGATTATCAGTAATTAACTAATTCCTCCTTAATCCTGCTGGTGCAGAACGTCATGATGAAAGTGAAGCTTCTTTGGATCTAAACTCACATGACGTCATTATTCTAGAATCCCCATGATGAGAAGTTAAAGTCGACTACTCCCACTTTAAAAACAGGAAGCTACGTATCACTTCCTGTCTATACAGGAAGTGATTCTTTTGACCCATGTCGTGGTTCTGGAGTTTGGACGGTGAATTTGTCGTAATGAAGCGGCTGAAGCTGACGTGACTCCAGTGTCTGACGGGGGTCAGGGGTCAGGGGTCAGAGGTCAGAGGGTCTATAGTGCACACGGGTTGGACAGATCCTCAAACACAGCAGGTTCCTCGATCCCTCGGGCAAACAGTTTGATCAACTGGCAGTGAGCTCTGAGAACCAGAAACAAGCACGAGGTTAGAAACGGGTCGAAAAGCAGGTGGAAACTTTACAGAAACTTTCATCTCCACAGTCTTGTTGCATCGTCTGGTGATGAGGAGTGTTTGCATTAAAGGGACAGTTCAACATTTTTAAAGACCAACAGAACCAAGTCATAGACTACTACATGACTAATATGTATATTTAATTTGTATTTAATTTTTAACATGTATTTTCTGGTTTCTGCTCATCAAACTCATCAAATCAAAGCTTCCAAACCTGAATTCACCACGATATGAGACAATATGAGAATAATGGAATGTTAAGCATCTATCGCTCTGCTATTATATATATATATATATATATATATATATATATATATATATAACCAGTAGTAGCTGTATTGTAGTATTGATAAAAAAATAAAATAAAATAATAAAACACAGCCGGTTTTTCAGCTATTTATTTCTGTGACTTATGGAATCATGATGATGTGTGAATTAAAAAAAAAAAAAAGGTTGAAATATAGCATTCATAACATTCCTGTAGACCAGGGTCCTGGTCCAGTCCTGGTCCTGGAGGACCACTCTGGGTCCACCCAGCAGCAACACCTGGTTCTACTGATGGACCACTACAGTCATACTGAGCTTCATCAGTAGAACCAGGTGTTACTGCTGGTCGGACCCACGTGGTCCTCCAGGACCAGGACTGGTGACCCCTGGTGTCTGGACGTGGTCCCGGTACCTGACGTCGATGGCGGTGTGCGTGAGGATCTCGCCGTCGCAGTTCCAGCTGCTGTAGGCGGGGCCACAGCTGCAGGCCGGGTGGTCCCTGCAGATGTGGCTGAAGATCTGCCGCTTGCCGGTCTCCCTCAGGTCCAGCTCCAGGTCCGAGTCGCTCTGGCAGTGACGCGGCGTGAAGCGGAACCGCCGCACCCGGTGGACCTCCACGAACGCCAGGTCGAACTGTAACGAGGGAGGGGAGGGGGGGTCAGCAGGGGCGGCGTGGGCGGCGTGGGCGGCGTGGGCGGAGCGGCCTCCGTGGGGGGTCCGGGCCTACCTGGTCGTCCTTGCTGGTGTGGCGCAGCAGGTGTCTCAGGAAGTTGAAGCGGGAACACTTGCGGACCAGGATGAGGTCGGTGGTGCCGTCGGCCAGGTGGGCGGCGGGGGACAGACCCTGGGGGCTGCGGGGGCACGCACAGCTCATGCTGGCGGCGTTTATGGCCAGGAACTTACCGCGGATGGACCGCCACTCGCCCTCAGCGCCTGGACGAAAGGAACCAGAGGAGAATTTATTCTTATAAATATAGAAGAGATGGAATATATATAAAATAGTCGACAAAATTAACACCACAGATCAGGGTTTTTTTTTCCATTTATGAATGATTTTTAAATAACAAATTCATATAATAAGATTCAGTCAGTAGATATTTATCCTCATGTAGAGTGGCTGACACCAACATGTGTGAAAGGAAATTCATCTTTATGGAGTCACATCAGCTTAATAACTAAACTAAAAGAACAGTGACTTTATAAATGTGATTAAACTCAGAACAGAACTACATGGACCAGTTAACAGCTGTTTGTGATTACATTTATTTTATTATATTTATTATATATACAGTGGGGAAAATAAGTATTTGAACACCCTGCTATTTTGCTATTTCTCCCACTTAGAAATCATGGAGGGGTCTGACATTTTCATCGTAGGTGCATGTCCACTGTGAGAGAGATAAACTAAAAAGAAAAATCCAGAAATCACAATGCATGATTTTTTAATGATTTATTTGTGTGATATAGCGGCAAATAAGTATCTGAACACCTGTGTGTCATCTAGAATTCTGACCCTGAAGGACCTGTTAGTCCGCCCATTAGAAGTCCACCTGCATCCATGTATCATCCTTAATCAGATGCACCTGTTTGAAGTGGTTAGCTGCATAAAGACACCTGTCCACCCCATACAATCAGCAAGACTTTAACTTGTAACATGGCCAAGACCAAAGAGCTGTCCAATGACACAAGAGAGAAAATTGTACACCTCTACAAGGCTGGAAAGGGCTACGGAGCAATTGCCAAGCAGCTTGGTGAAAAAAGGTCCACTGTTGGAGCAATCATTAGAAAATGGAAGAAGCTAAACATGACGGTCAATCTCAATCGGAGTGGAGCCCCATGCAAGATATCACCTCGTGGGGTCTCAATGATTCTAAGAAAGGTGAGGAATCAGCCCGGAACTACACGACAGGAGTTGGTCAATGACCTGAAAAGAACTGGGACCAACGTTTCCAAGGTTACTGTAGGTAATACACTAAGACGTCATGATTTGAAATCATGCATGGCACGAAAGGTTCCCCTGCTTAAATCAGCACATGTCAAGGCCCGTCTTAAGTTTGCATATGACCATTTGGATGATACAGAGGAGTCATGGGAGAAGGTTTTGTGGTCAGATGAGACCAAAATAGAACTTTTTGGTCATAATTCCACTAAGTGTGTTTGGAGGAAGAAGAATGAAGAGTACAATCTGAAGAACACCATCCCTACTGTGAAGCATGGGGGTGGTAGCATCATGCTTTGGGGGCGTTTTTCTGCACATGGGACAGGACGAGTGCACTGCATTAAAGAGAGGATGACTGGGGCCGTGTATTGTGAGATTTTGGGGAACAACCTCCTTCCCTCAGTCAGAGCATTGAAGATGGGTCGTGGCTGGGTCTTCCAACACGACAAGGACCCAAAGCACACAGCCAGGAAAACCAAGGACTGGCTCCGTAAGAAGCATATCAAGGTTCTAGCATGGCCCAGCGAGTCTCCAGACCTGAACCCAATCGAAAATCTTTGGAGGGAGCTCAAACTCTGTGTTTCTCAGCGACAGCCCAGAAACCTGACTGATGTAGAGAAGATCTGTGTGGAGGAGTGGGCCAGGATCCCTCCTGCAGTATGTGCAAACCTGGTTAAAAGCTACAGGAAACGTTTGAGCTCTGTAATAGCAAACAAAGGTTACTGTACCAAATATTAACATTCATTTTCTCAGGTGTTCAAATACTTATTTGCCGCTATATCACACAAATAAATCATTAGAAAATCATGCATTGTGATTTCTGGATTTTTCTTTTTAGTTTATCTCTCTCACAGTGGACATGCACCTACGATGAAAATTTCAGACTCCTCCATGATTTCTAAGTGGGTGAAATAGCAAAATAGCAGGATGTTCAAATACTTGTTTTCTTCATTGTAGATAGATAGATAGATAAAACAATAAATGTAAGAAAGATTAATACTTTGTACACTGGGAGATAGTTGGCCTTGCTATACCAGCCCAAAATAATAATCTCCTATCCCAAACTGCTGCCTAGTATTTTAATATATATTTTCATATGAGCGTTATCACTATGCAGTCACGAAGTTACAGATGATTATTTGTCAAAATTAGATTTTTATTCTCTGATATAATGCACTGATATACAAGTATTGGAACAATAACATTTTAAATTGTATCTCACTGTAATTATAGTGTGATGTATGACCAATTATAAAGTAACCAAGTACAAAGTAATTTTATATACCCACAAAAAGAAAAATGAACTGATAAAATATAAACATCATGCTATGAAAAAATGTATTTAAAATTGTGTCTCTGTGTTTATACTGAAGCAAAATTAAACAGAGAAATGTCTCTCTTGTCTCTGATCATCAATGACAACAAGGACCAATCAATCAGTTTGATGATAATAGACAATTTTAATCACACATTGAATGTAAAACTGCAGGTAAGCTAAGGGGAAGATGGAATTCAAAAGTAAACAGCAGTAGTTGCATCATCATTACAACATGACATCACATATGACATCACATATGACATCACATATGACATCACATAAGACATCACATATGACATCACATATGACATCACATATGACATCACATAAGACATCACATATGACATCACATAAGACACCACATGTGTGATGTCACAGGGCTCAGATTTCAAAATTCTTTGAAGTTGTTACATTTTCTGTGACCTCATCATGCTCTCAGTCTATAAAAGTCTGACTCGAACCCAGCAAGTTCATACCTTAAACTGGAAGCCTAGCAGAAGCAAGTACTAGCTGACGCACTCAACCCAGTAACGGATTTAACCCCAAGCTTTCTTTTATTTTGGAAACTTCTGTTTGAATCCTAACCGACAAATGGAGATCTCAATGAACGCCGACGGGTTCCTCTACGAATTCAGCAACAGCAAGACAACCAGGACACTCCTCACGGAGTTGGCTGTAGCAAGGAAGATGGTGGTCGACCACACTGCCCTCCAGGGCCAGTGCGTGAAGAAATACCTAGAGCTCCAGCTGCTGAAGAAGCAGGTGGAAGCTCTAGCTGCAGGCAACGCTTTGCCTGACCCACTGCCGGAGGATGACTCCACCAAGCTGAACCCGGAAGAGTTTATGACCCAGATAAGGGAGGACAAAACCTTGAAAACCCTGACCGAAACTCGTGATTACCAGCCGAGTTATTTCACCAGCACTGGCAAGAGCACCAGGAGACAGGACAAACTCCGAGCCGAGTTAGATGAGGTCAACATGCTTCTGTTCGTGCAGAAATGGCTCAAGGACCTGTATTCCGAGATGGAAGAACAAGTTGTGATGTTGAATAGAAAGATGGTCGACATCAAACCACTTGACACTACACCAAAACCTTCCACCAATACTTCCCTCGAGGCTAGTAAGGAGAAGGAAAGGGATGAAAGCATCATACAGAACTCTGAGTTCCAAAAACTCAAAGTTCTTTATGAGGAACTGAAGGTGACACATGAACTGAGCCAAAAGACATTCCAGGATGAGCTCCAGAAGGAGAAGGAACTCAACATCAAGAGAAACCTTGAGTTTGAACAACTCAAGGTTTCCGATGACAAGTTGAAGGTGGCCCATGAAGAACAACAATCGCATTTCATGGATGAGCTCCAGAGGGAGAATGAACTCAACGTCGGGAAAAACCTTGAGTTTGAACAACTCAAGGTTTCCTATGACAAGTTGAAGGTGGACAATGAACAACAACAATCACAATTAATGGATGAGCTCCAGAAGGAGAAGAAACTCAACAACAAGAGAAACCTTAAGTTTGAACAACTCAAGGTTTCCTATAACAAGTTGAAGGTGGCCCATGAAGAACAATCGCAATTAATGGATGAGCTCCAGAAGGAGAAGGAAATCAACATCAAGAGAAACCTTAAGTTTGAACAACTCAAGGTTTCCTATGATCAGTTGAAGGTGGACCATGAAGAACAACGATCACAATTCATGGCTGAGGTCCAGAAGGAGAAGGAACTCAACATCGAGAGAAACCTTGAGTTTGAACAACTCAAGGTTTCCAGTGACAAGATGAAGGTAACCCATGAAGAACAACGAACACAGTTAATGGATGAGCTCCAGAAGGAGAAAGAACTAAACACCAAGAGAAACCTTGAGTTTGAACAACTCAAGGTTTCCAGTGACAAGTTGAAGGTGGCCCATGAAGAGCAACGATCGCAATTCATGAATGAGCTCCAGAAGGAGAAAGAGCTCAACACCAAGAGAAACCTTGAGTTTGAACAACTCAAGGTTTCCAGTGACAAGTTGAAGGTGGCCCATGAAAAGCAACGTTCGCAATTCATGAATGAGCTCCAGAAGGAGAAGGAAATCAACATCATGAGAAACAATGAGTTTGAACAACTCAAGGTTTCCTATGACCAGTTGAAGGTGGCCCATGAAGAGCAACGATCGCAATTCATGGATAAGCTCCTAAAGGCCTTGGGTGATAACACTGTACTTGAGGCTGACCTTGAGCAACTTAAATCCTCACATGAAGAGTTAAGGACGATGCAGCAGTTGAGAGAAGGTGAATTCACCGCTGAGTTCCAGAAAGAAAAAGAAAGAAACACCGCTCTGAACTCTGAATTCCAACAGCTGCAAGCTGCTCATGAGGAGCTAAAGAAGGCGTACGAATCGAGCCAGGAGCAGCTATCAGCCCAGCTCAAGCAGAAGGAAGATGACATTGGACAGGATTCAGAACCAACTGAGGAAGAACCTGTCCAAAGTCAGGAAGAAGAGCTTGAACCTGAGCTTGATGCAGATCCTGAAGTCCTGGAGCCTGCTGAAGTGTCTGAGGAGAACATGCCCAAACGCAAGTTCTCTTTGTCCAAGCGTTTCAGACACGCCATGGGGCTGAGGAAGCCAAAACGTTGGAAAACACCAAAGCAACCTCAGCCCTAAACCCTTTTTTTTTTTTTTAAATATTTTTTATCTTCTTTATCTTTTATTTTCTTCTTATCTTATCTTATTTCTCAACCTTAAACTCTCTCTATCTCTTTCTTAACTCCTTCCTCTACAGGGCCTAAGTACTTTCACCGTCTAATTACTACATGACTAAATTTCAGACAAATGGTGCTAGTGGTCACCAGGGAAGGTTGCGCTTGTTGTGGAACTGTTACCGTAGAAGACTTTGAAAATATGTGATTAGAAAGATGACTAGCACTGCTATTGACCCCAGGTTCTGGACCTGGTCCTGGAACCTGGGGCCTCTTGTTGTCCTTCGTATTACGTATTTAAATGTCCTACTACTTTAACCGTTTTACGACAAATCGCAACTTTCCCGTACCTGTGATTTTTATCTTTTGGACATGGTATGTATGATGGTTATGTGTTCAAAATGGTAAATGTCTTTTCGACCACTGCTCGACCTACAGCCGTAAACGGCACATCCAAGTAGGTCGTTTCTCCCCTGAAATTGTCTCATGCAGTAACTAGAAAGTGAAAGTACTTAACCCTCCCTCTTCTCTTTTCTCCTTTCACCCTATCCCCCCTTCTCCTTGTGCTGTGACCTTGTCGTGGTGGAGAAGCTTAAATGCTTCTTGGACTCTGAGATCTTTCCTGGAACGTTAAACCTGACCAGACTGGACTCAAGGGAAGAAGCAGAACTGACAACAGCACACTACCCCCCCTGCAAAGAAACAGATACTAGTACAGAATCTACAACAAGCAAATCACTTGATATCAGGCACAAAGTAGAAAAAAATGTGATTGTTTATTAATTGAATGATGTTAGAATGAGAGATATAGACACAAGCAGAGGAGAATTAATAACAAATAATATTAATTAATTATTTAGTTAACTTAAAAAAAATAAGTATTTTTAGGTTAATTAATACATTGAAACACAATAAAAAAGTCATTAGCATCATTCATTAAGCAGAAAAGATAAAATAAGTTTCACTGCATAAGTAACCAAGCAACATTAAACAAACGTACAATGCAACCGTGTAGTAAGTTTAGCAATTTGCACAAGGCCACAAAAAAACTCGTAGCTTTTTCAGTTTTTCGCGGATTTAGCACCTCCCCCCTAATGTGTGAAACCCCTTCGTACCGAGCCGCCCCTGTAGGGTCGACTTTGGCCCGGTAATGGGAAAGCCGCTATTGACTTAACACACTAGGCCTTTTAATTGAGACCAGGCCTTTGTTTGAATTCACCTCATTAATTGTATGTCCTTCAAAATAAAAGCCTCCTTTTTCCTCATCTAACTGTAAAAGCCTAGATTTGATATCACAGATTTTTTTAAATGTGCGCTCAGTCGATGTGAGTGCTAAAAAGCAGATAATGAGCAGAAGCTGTCGGAGCTGAACGCACGGCGAGGAGGTCGCGACGCCGCCGTGGAAACACAACGATGGAGGGTTCAGAACCTTCTGCAGGATTCCAGGATGTGGCCATTAAAGACGACAAAAAGCAGCAGTGAATACAGACAAAGCTGCTCCTTCAAGTGGGGATTTATGCATGAAATCCTCAAAAAAAGTGGTTGCGTTTTTCCCTTTGTCTTAAAAACACTAATTATTATTATTATTACTGCTGTATTCTGCAGGAATTGCAAACCAACGTCAAGGTGCTGCCCCCACCAAAGTCTCCTAAACTTATCATTTGAAATCTGTTCAACTCAAACAGGTGGAGGAGGAGGTTTCTAGGTTTTAACAATTCAACATGTTCTTCGCTTTGTTAAGACACTTTATGGGTTAATTGGGTTGTTTCTCTATCTGTGTCCAGCTCACGTTAACTTGGCTCCAAATAAAGTACAAATATGCTACTACAGTAATTATTTTATTTTAATTTTGTTATATGCTGCCTAATCATGTCAATGTGTTGTTTTTATGTCCTTTAATTGTTTCTGGTAGGTCTTAGGGAATAGCACTAATGGCATTTAAATGATGATTGAATGATTAATTATAGATTGAAGTTTAATATACAACAATATGAATAATTAAGCTTACGAGAAGTCTCTTGAGAACTTATTGATTTTAAGTTTATATTCTGTCTGTATGCAAATTAATTAAATTAAAATACAGATTTGTTTTTTTTTAATTTATACTATGGCATCGAGGTAAGCTTCATGCATTTAGTATAACTCTAGTAAACACTATGTTTTTGTCTATTTGGTTAATTGTCAGTTAATTAGCGCTGGATATTAGAATTTGTTTTACTAATTATTCCAAAATACTATGATGGATATGGAGAAACCCTGAGGGAACGCTTTTAGAATTTATGCTTAAATAAATGACTCAAATAATTAACCAATTATTGCAATTCTCAATTTTCAATATTAATTGTCAACAATATAATTTAATTAGTTATATCAATTAGTCATTTTAGCTCTGGAGTACCCTGTTAAACAGGGGATATTAATTTGTGACATTTACATGTATATATTTAATTTTATACTGAATATAAAGACCTGACAGCTTGTGAATATCTCTATACGAAACACGTCTAAAGATGACACCCACATTAACCCTCTATTGCATGAAATATTACCTAGGCATGGTTAGAAAAGAGTTTATCTTTAAGTATAAAAGATAAGGAAGTTTAAAGTAGAAGAAAAAGTTGTATGAATGTATGGAAGTATACTTCCACAGCAAAACTATTTTAGAATATTAAAAACAATGTATAGCATCAAAATGTTAAATATAATTAAATATTTAAAAATAAAGTTCACTCACCCCAGATAGTGAGTCAGTTTTTTTTCTATTCAATTCAATAATTCATGATTCTGATTAAAGACAACTATTAGCAAAAGGGACTGACTTGTATGTCCTTCAAAATAAAAGCCTAATTTTTCACATCTCAATGACTTAACAGACAAGGCCTTTTAATTGAGACCAGGCCTTTATTTAAAACTAGGCCTTTATTTGAGACTAGGCTGCAGTTTGGGACAGGTGATTAATAATAAATTAATAGGCTACTTTCCTGACAAACAACATGCTTAGTAAAACTGTGTGAAATTGGTAATTTACTCAAACTATTTTATTAAACCAGTATGACTAGCATATAACTAGTCTAACTGAAATTTTGTTTCAAAAATGAAAATTGTCCAAAATTCTGAATAAAAGAGAACCATGAGCCAAAGGGACTGCTCATGTGACCTCAATAATTGTATGTCCTACAAAATAAAAGCCTCCATTTTCACACCTCAAAAGCCACTTTCTCATTGCACAGCCTGGCCGGCCCGGGCCGTAAGGGGGGCCCTTGGTGCTGATAGCATCAGGCCTCTGGCCCCATGCCCTGAGAGCTGTTGTTTGCACATTACGGGCTACTAGTATCTCCAGGTTACGCCCTCGCTCGTAAAAACGTCACTGATCCAGCCCATTTTCAAGCAGGATAGGCGGTTATATGGCCAAGTGTCAGACCAGAAACTACTGCCGACATTTGGGACTGCAAATACGAGGGTTATTAAAAAGATAAAATAAGTTTCACTGCATAGGTAACCTAGCAACAATAAACAAACGTCGACATGCAGGCTACAGCAACGGCACAGATTTTTGACTAGCGACGCTTCTTGCGTTTTGTAGGCGGACAAAGCGCCTTATATGTCGTCCTAATATAATGTACAATGCAAACGTGTAGTAAGTTTAGCAATTTGCACAAGGCCACAAAAAAACTTGTAGCTTTTTCAGTTTTTCGCGGATTTGCACCGTTGTCCGCTTTATGCCCAACTTCGCCAGTTCTGCAGTGTTTCATCACATCTTCGTTCCTGCACACCCCGTCGATTTTCCCCTGTATGTCATCCTCTGCCCATGTGACGAGAGTTACGGATATAGATACAGGTAAGCCAGCCATCCCCGCTTTATTTTGTTTCCAGGTGGTGGCCCCGCCCCTACCTGGACACCGCTTCTAGGCCCGCCGCGGCCCCTCTAGGACCATCGTTTAGGTTGGGCCAGAAAATCGAGGGCCAGCCGTAAGCACCTCCCCCCGGTTGTGTGAAACCCCTTCGCATCGAGCCGCCTCTGTAGGGTCGGCTTCAGCCCGGTAATGGGAAAGAGTAAATATAGCGAATAAAATATTATAATAATGAAAATACATTATTTTTGAATGTACTAATCCTTTTTCACAGATTGAAGTTACATTTGATTACTACAAGTGAATTCATTTTCCACAACTATTTTGTACTAAATACATTAAAGATGTACAGAAGGTGTACTAAAGTAATACGTTCTCTTACCACTGTAATTAAACATACTTTAAGTGCTATAAGAATGAATGATATATATATATATATATATATATATATATATATATATATATATATATATATATATATATATATGGGGGCGACACGGTGGTGCGGTGGGTAGCACTGTTGCCTCACAGCAAGAAGGTCGCAGGTTCAAGACCGCCTTGGGCCTGGGTCTGGGGCCTTTCTGTGTGGAGTTTGCATGTTCTCCCCGTGTCTGCGTGGGTTTTCACCGGGTACTCCGGTTTCCTCCCACAATACAAAAAACATGCTCAGGTTAATTGGTAAACTCTAAATTGCCCATAGGTGTGAGTGTGTGTGTGAATGGTGTGTGAATGGTGTGTGTGCCCCACGATTGGCTGGCGACCATCTGGGGTGTATCCCTGCCTCTCGCCTTAACGCGCTGGGATAGGCTCCAGCAGACCCCTGCGACCCCGAAAGGGAATAAGCGGGATAGACAATGGATGGATGGATGGATGGATATATATATATATATATAGCGTACTATAATAAAGTAAAATATTTTTTATACTATTCAAGTATAATTATGAAGTTTACTTTTTTAGAAGTTACTTCAAACTCAACAGAATCTGTGTTAATGGTAGAGTAGTTCTGTCAATGTACAAACATGACGCAAGTTAAACAGAATACTAGACAATTCCCGCGACAATTGTGAGAGTTCAGGACTCTACTGTGGCTTTTTGAAACATTTTGATGCCAGGGATGTGATCCTGGGGTCCCTCATGTCATTACTGCCACGTTTGGTATGTGTCGGACATTTAGATCCAAAGTTATTAAGAAAAAACCAGCGACCAATCAGCTTTCAGCCTGATGGAGTAAACAGCTCAGCCACCAAGCTGTGTTGTTTCTATGGTGATGATGATATCAATTACAGTATCTGTTAACACAAATCACATGTGCTGAAGATTATCTCCATAGAAATAGAAAGCCAGGCCGACTAATAAATGTAAGAAAGAATTAAGAGTTGGGTTGGCTGCACCAGCCCGAACTAACAAAGACAATGTTCAGGGATGAAATGAAGGTGTAAAAGTCACAAGATATCAAAAGTAATTAGTACAAGCTACTACTACTTTTTACGGCAGAATATAGATGGATAGAATGTAGATAGATAGCTAGATAGCTAGATAGCTAGCTAGATAGTTAGATAGCTAGATAGATAGCTAGATACAGTGAAGAAAACAAGTATTTGAAGACTTTAACTTGTAACATGGCGAAGACCAAAGAGCTGTCCAACGACACAAGAGAGAAAATTGTACACCTCCACAAGGCTGGAAAGGGCTACGGAGCAATTGCCAAGCAGCTTGGTGAAAAAAGGTCCACTGTTGGAGCAATCATTAGAAAATGGAAGAAGCTAAACATGACGGTCAATCTCAATCGGAGTGGAGCCCCATGCAAGATATCACCTCGTGGGGTCTCAATGATTCTAAGAAAGGTGAGGAATCAGCCCAGAACTACACGACAGGAGTTGGTCAATGACCTGAAAAGAACTGGGACCAACGTTTCCAAGGTTACTGTAGCTAATACACTAAGACGTCATGATTTGAAATCATGCATGGCACGAAAGGTTCCCCTGCTTAAATCAGCACATGTCAAGGCCTGTCTTAAGTTTGCATATGACCATTTGGATGATACAGAGGACTCATGGGAGAACGTTTTGTGGTCAGATGAGACCAAAATAGAACTTTTTGGTCATAATTCCACTAAGCGTGTTTGGAGGAAGAAGAATGAAGAGTACAATCCGAAAACACCATCCCTACTGTGAAGCATGGGGGTGGTAGCATCATGCTTTGGGGGTGTTTTTCTGCACATGGGACAGGACGAGTGCACTGCATTAAAGAGAGGATGACTGGGGCCGTGTATTGTGAGATTTTGGGGAACAACCTCCTTCCCTCAGTCAGAGCATTGAAGATGGGTCGTGGCTGGGTCTTCCAACACGACAAGGACCCAAAGCACACAGCCAGGAAAACCAAGGACTGGCTCCGTAAGAAGCATATCTAGGTTCTAGCATGGCCCAGCCAGTCTCCAGACCTGAACCCAATCGAAAATCTTTGGAGGGAGCTCAAACTTCGTGTTTCTCAGTGACAGCCCAGAAACCTGACTGATCTAGAGAAGATCTGTGTGGAGGAGTGGGCCAGGATCCCTCCTGCAGTATGTGCAAACCTGGTGAAAAGCTACAGGAAACGTTTGACCTCTGTAATAGCAAACAAAGGCTACTGTACCAAATATTACCATTCATTTTCTCAGGTGTTCAAATACTTATTTGCTGCTATATCACACAAATAAATCATTAAAAAATCATGCATTGTGATTTCTGGATTTTTCTTTTTAGTTTATCTCTCTCACAGTGGACATGCACCTACGATGACAATTTCAGACCCCTCCATGATTTCTAAGTGGGAGAAATAGCAAAATAGCAGGGTGTTCAAATACTTATTTTCCCCACTGTATATATATATATATATATATATATATATCCACTCGTCACTTTTTCTCTACACACACATCCTGCACCTGAAGTCTGCATCAGCTATGTATGTGTACATGTGTATATATATATATATGCAAATATGTAAATATGTGTGTATGTATGTATGTATATATGCTTTGCTTATTCATACTTTTTTCTTGCTATTTATTAGTATTTTTTCTCCATTCTATGTCCATAATACATACTGTGTATGCGGATCAACAAATTCTATGAATTTGTACATAGTGTTGTGTATTTTTATTTTTTATAGCTTTTATTTTCTTTCTTTACTCTGTACGCTGCAGTAACAAGCAAATTTCCCCATTGTGGGATCAATAAAGTTTTATCTTATCTTATCTTAAAAAATACAGTGAATATGTAGTTTTAAGCTAATTGTTGATGTTTTTAAAAGCTCAACCTGAGAATAAATCACCATCAGCTCCAACAGTTTCTAGTGTTTGTGTCACAGAATAAAATGAAGAGTTTGCTCATTGGATCAGAACCAGAACTCTGACTCACCAGGGTCTGACGGATCCGTCTGGTACCGCTCAGCTTGTTCTGAGACCAGACGCCCGTTGTGCTGACAGATCACACACCTGCACACACACACACACACACACACACACACACACACACACACACACACACACACACACACACACACACACACACACACACACGCACACGCACACGCACACGCACACACACACCTTAATCACAGTATGCATAGTTGTAAACAAATTATTGCTGCAATAGAAATAAAATAATAATAATAATATAAACTAAAGCCAATGGCGTCCTGTCTTAAAAAGGTTTTTAACACATGGTATCAGCTAGTTTTATATTCTAGGTGGATAAATGTTAAATATTTTTTTTTCAGTTCCACCATTTGAAGCAAAGTCGTGATTCTGTGTGATTGAAAAACTAAATGACTGAAAAAAGCAAAACACTCGCATTTAAAGGCTGAATCAGATTGTTTGACTTAAAAATGACTTAAAATGATTAATCAACTGTTCATCATCAGCTGTTGGAGCAATTTAAGTAATCATTTATCATCATTTATAGATAAATAATAAATTATTTACTTGTTAATTAAAAACACGTCAACTAGTCTTATCAACATCACTTACATCAATTAACATTCTGTATCATACAATAGCACAAAATCGTGATTTTTGTGAAACAACTGTCCATAATAGACTTTTAAACCAACATGAACACAAAATGAACATTTTTAGAGACCTGGTAAATGATTCTTAAAACTGAATGATAAATGTAAAATATTTAATCCACCTAGAATATAAAATAATAATAGCATGTGTTTAATTTGTTAAAAGATGTTGGTACTGTTTGGAACCATTTTTTGTGTTACAGCACATGATAGTTTTCACATTGTCCCACACACAAAATATCTTTAAATTAAAAAAAAAAAATTATATAAAAAGACATTTACAGAAGAATAAAATATCTGGAACAACGTCATGGTTTAATCCTAAAAGCTTGGAACCAGACAGTTTAACTCTATTAAAAAAATTTTTTTAAATACATTTTTTTTTTTTTTACATTCTAGGTGGATTAAAATTCATTCACCACTTGACATTTTGTGAAAATTAAATTCACACAAAATCATTATTTTGTGTGAATTTAATTTCTTGACTTGATTAAATATTGAATTCACCTAGAATATAACACTAGTTGATAACGTGTGTTTTTAATTGTTTTAAACAAATAAACAAACAAACATGTTTGTATTTCCTTCCTCGTCAAACATTTGCAAAGCGGATTTAAACGTTCTAAGTCGTGTATTTTCCGTTCATGAGTTACAGATTTAATCGTCTGCTGCTGCAGATTAACAGACTGAACACGGAGGAACAAACCGTGGCTGGTAAAAACATGGAGGCCACGTTCATTCTACTGTGTTTAAACACAGCTTTTCTCTGTTGCACAAACCAACATTAGAACAAACTTATGGAGATTAGACCCACTAGAATCCTACACACTGGGTGTGTGGGTGGTGGTAAAGCACAAATCTATCAGACGATGTGAAGTTTTCTTCTTCTCACCCAGAGCGACACCTGGAGGCGTCCCGCGGCGTCCCGATGACGCCTCTGGCTGGAAGGAAGGACACGGTGCCTTCGTAGTAATGATGGGTCAGGAACATCTTCAGACCTGCACACAGCAGATACACACCATTAACACCACAAATACACCCCATTACAACCACAAATACACCCCATTACCACCACAAATACACCCCATTACCACCACAAATACACCCCATTACCACCACAAATACACCCCATTACCACCACAAATACACCCCGTTAACACCACAAATACACCCCGTTAACACCACAAATACACCCCATTACCACCACAAATACACCCCATTAACACCACAAATACACCCCATTACCACCACAAATACACCCCATTACCACCACAAATACACCCCATTACCACCACAAATACACCACAAATACACCCCGTTAACACCACAAATACACCCCATTACCACCACAAATACACCCCGTTAACACCACAAATACACCCCATTACCACCACAAATACACCCCATTACCACCACAAATACACCCCATTACCACCACAAATACACCCCATTACCACCACAAATACACCCCATTAACACCACAAATACACCCCATTACCACCACAAATACACCCCATTACCACCACAAATACACCCCATTACCACCACAAATACACCCCATTACCACCACAAATACACCCCATTACCACCACAAATACACCCCATTACCACCACAAATACACCCCATTACCACCACAAATACACCCCATTACCACCACAAATACACCCCATTAACACCACAAATACACCCCATTACCACCACAAATACACCCCGTTAACACCACAAATACACCCCATTACCACCACAAATACACCCCATTAACACCACAAATACACCCCATTACCACCACAAATACACCCCATTACCACCACAAATACACCCCATTACCACCACAAATACACCCCATTACCACCACAAATACACCCCGTTAACACCACAAATACACCCCGTTAACACCACAAATACACCCCATTACCACCACAAATACACCCCATTACCACCACAAATACACCCCATTAACACCACAAATACACCCCATTACCACCACAAATACACCCCATTAACACCACAAATACACCCCATTACCACCACAAATACACCCCGTTAACACCACAAATACACCCCATTACCACCACAAATACACCCCATTACCACCACAAATACACCCCGTTAACACCACAAATACACCCCATTACCACCACAAATACACCCCATTAACACCACAAATACACCCCATTACCACCACAAATACACCCCATTAACACCACAAATACACCCCATTAACACCACAAATACACCCCATTAACACCCCATTAACACCCCATTAACACCACAAATACACCCCATTAACACCCCATTAACACACCATTAACACCACAAATACGCCCCATTAACACCCCATTAACACCCCATTAACACCCCATTAACACCACAAATACACCCCATTACCACCACAAATACACCCCATTAACACCAGATTTACTGTGTATAGTGTTATTCTTTATTACCGTAAATAACCAAATAGCTGGGGCTATTATTTAATACAATGACTTAACAGATCAGGTGTTTATTTGAGAACAGGTGGAAATTCAGGACACAGGATTATTAATTCCTTCCTAGAATCTTATTTAACAAAATTGGAAAAATATGGTGTTTTACTCTAATTGAAATGAATCAATATTCCCAGAGCGGCTGTTCATTAACATCACGACTGAAGAAGAAAAACCTGCAGGTCAGTGGTCACATCTTCTTCTTAGATATTTCATTTGGATTTTTTCTTCTCCAAAATAGACTCTGCATGTGCTTTGAAACTGGTGGTTATTCATCAAAACATACACCTGCTCTTTGCATTTAAAGTGGACCTGGCAGCTGCTGTTATTCGTTACGTGTGTGTGAGTGTGTGTGTGTGTTGTTGTGAACTCCTACCTGCCAGGTCGTATCTGGCTGGTCCCATCCATCGCTTCCTCTCACTGTCCGACAACACGTCACCGTAGAAACCGTATCCGAGCAGGGAGACGGAATATCGTAGAAACGTGTTGTTGTGATGAACAGAGCAGACGTCCAGAGGCTGAGAGTCTCCTGTTAGAGAACACAGTGTATGTGTACTACACAGTGTATGTGTAATATACAGTATATGTGTAATATACAGTATATGTGTACTACACAGTGTATGTGTACTATACAGTATGTGTGTACTACACAGTGTGTGTGTACTACACAGTGTATGTGTACTACACAGTGTGTGTGTACTATACAGTGTATGTGTACTATACAGTGTATGTGTACTATACAGTATATGTGTACTATACAGTGTATGTGTACTATACAGTATATGTGTACTATACAGTATATGTGTACTATACAGTGTATGCGTACTATATAGTATATAGTATATGTGTACTATATAGTTTATAGTATATGTGTATGTGTTTTTTATTACTGTAAATTACCAAATAGCTGGCTTTATGTGGGCGGGACCATGTGACCATGTGACCATGTGACCATGTGACCACTCACCCACTATGATGTGCAGGGCAGAGGTCACGGGGTCGTTGGTGCCGACGGTGGCGAAGCAGATGCAGTCGGTTGAACCTAAAACACAAAAACAGTCGTTCCAGGGCGAAATTACGATATTTTAAAGTGGATTAAACATCATTCAGGTGGAGCGGTTCTCTGCTGTATGATTAGTCGTAATATTTTCACTCCCGACCTGCAGGGATGATGCCGACGCGCAGCGAGCAGGGCAGCAGAGACTCGTCTGGACAGTTCGGGTCCACGCCGCCGTCCACCTGCGTCCTCCAGATCAGCCCGTGGAGGATCTCACTGAACATGCCGTCACCCCCCACACACACCACGCTGGGGTCAGAGGTCAGAGCAACATGTCAAAAAAATAGATTTAAAGAGTGAAACTGCTAATCTCTCTTTGTTATCTATAATAATATTTTTTATTTTATTTTATTGTCTTTATTACTATTCACTTCTTTTCTCTCCCTCTTCTTCTTTTCTTTAATAATCTGACATTCAGCGAGGTACAAATGTATAAAAATCTTCACTCACTCTCAGTTGTCTGTGGTGCTTTTATTTTGGCGAACCACATACACGAGCACTGATTAAATAAATGGGATCTAGTCAAGTCAATTTTATTTGTTCAGCACAAAAATCACAAATTCACTCCAATGGGTTTAATAGTTTCTACAAAAGCAAAAATAAAAAGTAAAAAAAAAAAATCACTTGTCATGAGTCGCTTTACATCACAAGAGGGAAAACTCCCTTTATAACCCTGTAACTCAAATTTAGTGAAATAAATGTGCTGAGTTTACAGTAATGTTTGTGGATCAGTGATGAATCATGTTTGGCAAGTTGAAAAAGTAAAAAAAAACTTTTTAAATCCAGTTTTAAGAATCATTCATCAGGTCTCTATAAATGTACATTTGTGTTAAAAGTCCATTTTTACAAAAAACATGATTTTTGTGAAACTTTTGGAACAAAATGTCCAATGGTGTAAATGAAAAATAATACATTTTACATATTAAATCCACCTTTTAAAACTAGTCGATAGCATGTGTTTTAATTGTTTAAACCTTTTTTTAAGAAATATAAACTGTTTTTTATGATTACAACAATTATAGATCAACCAAAACCAACTAAGTAAAAGTTCTCATTTCATAAAAAGCTTGTATTTATAATTTAACTCTCTTAAAAATGTTTTTAAAGATTTGAAACACATCAATTATTATCTGGATTAAATATATAATATTATCGTTGTTTTATGTTGAAAATCACACAAAATCAAATGGTATAAAAAATGTTTGAGAGATTAAAACTCAATTTAATTTTATTTCTTGTTTTATTCAGATCATATATGACCAAAGTAAATCATCTCACATGAGAAGATGAAACTAGAAAATTGTCAGTTTTGCAATAAATGGAGAAAAAAAAGGATAATTTTAATATTAAAGTAGTTTATTACTGACAACTGTTAACACACTAAAGTTAAACCAGTTGTGTGCAATAAATGACGAAAACAGGAAGAAACATTTAAACAGTAAAAGATGAATTATCACAAAAATAAAACAGGAAACTGTTGAATTGTTTGGTATTTTGTCAAAATGCGTTTAGAGAATAAAACTCACCCGTCAAACTTCTTTAGCTCCGCCTCCGTCCTCAGGTGATCCCTGGCGTGATTGGCATATTCCGTCACTATGGCAACAAGGCACAGACACAGGTGTTTTATATGTAGAGTTTCTATGATAATCCCAGACAAAGGCGGCGAGCGACGCGACGTGTTTCGTACCGATGACGTGCGTGGAGACGCCGGCCTGTGAGAACAGCGGCGCCACCTTCTGGTCGTAGACGCGGCGTCCTTGCCGCTTCCCGCCGTACGGGTTGATGTAGACCAGCAGGCGTTTGGGTCGACTGGCTGCGGAACACACAACGACATCAGGGTCAGGACCAGGATCTGGTCATGAATTAAAGCCCATGTGTAATGTTTGTTTTCGTGATGTTTTGTAAGGTAATTATAATTATTAAACGTTTTTTTTCTTAAATATAAGAAAAAAAACTTAAAGTCAAATTTTATTTTCGGTCACATTTTTTTTTAAGTAACACTAAATTGAACAAACTCGGGGAAAAAAAATAAAGGAAAAACTATCAGCCAATGAAATAAGATATTTCAAAAATAATTCCATTCAATATTAGATTATTTTGTACTAAAACGTGATTTTATTTTAACTTTTTTTATTTAATTCAATTTATTATGGATTAAATATTTAATCTCTATTATTATTTATTAAATAATGTCAAAAAGTATCACATAAAATTATTATTTTTTTGTAAAAATAAAAAGGTACAAATAGACTTTTAAATGACAAGAAACCAACATAAACACAACTTTCTGTCAAACATGACTTCTGACTACTAACATATCCTGTCTGTCCACTTCCTGTGTGTCAGTCCACTTCCTGTCTGTCAGTCCACTTCCTGTCTGTCAGTCCACTTCCTGTCTGTCAGTCTTCTTCCATCAGTCTACTTCCTGTCTGTCAGTCTACTTCCATCAGTCTACTTCCTGTCTGTCAGTCCACTTCCTGTCCGTCAGTCTACTTTCATCAGTCTACTTCCTGTCTGTCAGTCCACTTCCTGTCTGTCAGTCCACTTCCTGTCTGTCAGTCCACTTCCTGTCCGTCAGTCTACTTCCTGTCCGTCAGTCTACTTCCTGTCTGTCAGTCTACTTCCTGTCTGTCAGTCCACTTCCTGTCCGTCAGTCTACTTTCATCAGTCTACTTCCTGTCCGTCAGTCCACTTCCTGTCCGTCAGTCTACTTCCTGTCTGTCAGTCTACTTCCTGTCTGTCAGTCCACTTCCTGTCCGTCAGTCTACTTTCATCAGTCTACTTCCTGTCTGTCAGTCCACTTCCTGTCTGTCAGTCTACTTTCATCAGTCTACTTCCTGTCTGTCAGTCCACTTCCTGTCTGTCAGTCTACTTCCTGTCCGTCAGTCTACTTCCTGTCCGTCAGTCTACTTCCATCAGTCTACTTCCTGTCTGTCAGTCTACTTCCGGTCTGTCTACTTCCTGTCTCGTGGCGTGGTACCGATGGCGTGGAGCTGCTCCCTGATGCAGTCGACCCAGCGCTGACGCAGCGACTCATCCTGACACGTGAAGGTGACGTCGGCGCTCCGCCAGCGGTGCTGCCGAGTCCGCTCCACGTACACCACTGGAACACGAGGCACAGCTGGTCAGTACAGAACACCTGGAATGCTTTTATTCTGAAAGGACTACAGGTTTGTGTGTGTGTGTGTGTGTGTGTGTGTGCGTGTGTGTGTGTTCCCTGTGTTTCCAGATGTTTTCAGTTCATTCATAGGTAAGTTCAGTGTGACCTGGACAGATGTGTCCAGGTGTGTGTTTAGTTTATTTATACGTGTGTGTTTCCTGGTTCCAGAGGTTTTCAGTTCATTCATAGGTGTGTTCAGTTTGTCTCCAGATGTGTCCAGGTGTGTGTTTCCTGGTTCCAGATGTGTCCAGGTGTGTGTTTCCTGGTTCCAGATGTGTCCAGGTGTGTGTTTCCTGGTTCCAGATGTGTCCAGGTGTGTGTACCTGTGAAGGTCCGCCTGCAGTCCTTTTCCTCCTTCTCTGTGATCTTCCTCCAGCTTCCATCGTCTTTTTGTTTGCTGCCGTTCTCCTCCTCTTCCTCCCTGACGGAGATGATCTCTGACACACACACGCTGTGACACACACCTGACGCGCACACACACACGCGCGCGCGCGCGCGCGCACACACACACGCGCGCGCGCGCGCGCACACACGCACACACGCGCACACACACACACACACACACACACACAGCTTTACAGTGTAGTTTCCACCTCTGATACACAGACCCTCATATTTCCCAGCAGCACTTGAACGCACCATTCCACACAGTCACCAAAATAAAATAAAATATTTACTATGAAGCAGAGTCTCACATGACGCTAAAACAGAAGAAACGACTGAACTAAAACCAAGAAACTGACCCACGACACAAACAACTAAATATAAACTTCCTGTAATAAACATTTAGTGACAAAAAGAAAACGCTTTCATCAAGTCTCAGATTAACATTCTGTGTTTTTGTCATTTAAACGTCCAGTTTAATCATTTTTTACACAAAAGTCCAGGTTTTGTGCGACGTTTGACACAACAAATGGTAAATTATGTAACTGGAAATATATATATATATATATATATATATATATATAAAATATTGAATCCACCTAGAATGTAAAACTAATTGATTGCATGTGTTGTTAATTTTTTAAAACCTTTGACAAGATGCCTGGTGCCCAGTTCACATATTTTAACAAACTATTCTATTTCTAATGAAGCCAACGTGCATCATCACAGCTGCAGAATTAAAGTAAAGTAAAACGAAACACGATGAATCTGCTGCTGACAAACGTCACGTTATTAAAACTATTAAAATATAAAATCTCCAGCCGGTTTTTACAGCTCCAGCTCTGATCCTTCAGTTGTGTGTGTGTGTGTGTGTGTGTGTTTCTTCAGAAATAGGTCACAGAGGTAAAATTACATTTCTGAACCACCATGTGACATATTGTGGTATTTGACTCTCAGAAACAGACTCGATGTGTTTGTTTTTCCTGAGCTCTCCGTGTTACGTGTTGAGTTTAGATGCTTGTTTGTATTAAAGCATCACTGCCTCTAAATGTTAACCAGCACATCTGTGGGGTGGAATTCTCACTTTCTTTGCACGGCACGGTAATAAAACAACAATGCATCTGCAGCAGATTTGCACTTGTTGTTGTTTTTCCTGCAGAACTGTAACTAAGAGAACCTACGTGTGTGTGTGTGTGTGTGTGTGTGTGTGTGGACTGGAGATAAACAGAATAAAACACACACTGTGTGAAACTGGACGCCGCGTGGAGCAGATAAAACCAAAACGTCACTGATACGGCCCCAGTGCGGCGACGCGTCCAAACCAAACAGCGTCCAGCAGCTTTTAGACGTCGACTGGAGGTTTGAGACGAGTCTGGAAAAACTCATTTCTGTTTCCATGTGAAACGTTAGGAAATAGATCCAGTTTCTCTGTGGTCGTCTCTTTGTGTTTAAAGAGGTCAACACACACACACACACACACACACACACACACACACACACACACACACAGTCACATAGTCACACACGTTTATTTAACAGCTCAGACCAGTTCATTTTTACGTCCAATCAGATGCTGGTTCATCTGTGAACCTCCAATCATGGAATAAAATATCAGCATTTCTATATATTATGACCTTATTTCTTGTTATTTTACACAGGATAAAACTGTTTGTAGATTAACATATTTCCTTAAAAAATTCTACAGTAAATTCACACTAAACTTTTTATATTCTTCATCTATACAGAAACTTATGGTAAAATATTTCAGAATAAAAGAATAAGAGGATTATTATTAAAGACTCTTTACGTTCTAACAACTGAAATATTTAAGTTCAGTTAAATCCAGGTGGTCACGTGACCCCCGGTGCGTCACGTGACCCTCGGTGCGTCACAGGTAACGTGATGACAGCAGGTGGATGTCCAGGTGTCTCCAGGTGAGGATGAAGCATCAGGAGCAGAACGTGCTGTTTCACCTGCTTGTTACGCCAGGTGGAGCCGCGTGTTACTGAACTCTGAACTTTAAACACCTGTTCAGTCAGAACTGGAGGATCCGGTCGCTGTGTGAGTTCTACATCAATAAACATCTTTATTTCTACATCTGCAGCAGCAGAAAAGCCGTGAAGAAGAAGTAAAAACAACGTGGTTTGTGGTTTTTTGGTTTAAATTCTCTGGTCTGGGCCAAACAAACAGACTTTAGATCAGGAAACAGGATTTTACTGACAGTAGCTGCATGTTTTACTACAAGACAGAAGTATTCAGACCTTTTACTGCAGTAAAACTCAATGAAGCAATGCAGAAATACTCCATATGTACAAAAAGAAGTAAAAGTTCTGCATGAATAATCCTACTACAGTAAAAGTATTTTGTAAATGACATTATCAGATGTGTAACCAGGTTTTATCTTCATCATCAGATTACGGGTAGTGGAGTGGAAGCCACAGATGGAAATACTCAAGTAAAGTACAAGTACCTCAAAGCTCTACTTACCTGTAGTACTTGAGTAAATGTACTGCTTACTTGTTGTTTGCAGGATTTGATGGAAGCGACTGACAGTAAAGGATCTACTGACACATCTACTGACACATCTACTGACACATCTACCAGTTTTATTCCAAAATGCAAACAATGAATCAAACAGAAATAGTTTAAAGATTCGTGGTGACGTCAAAGATGCGAAGAATTAATAAAAAATATATAAAAATACGTCATTTTGGAAGAGAACTGCAGGACACAGAAACACGATCTACTACAGGTGGAGGCGCCCCGCGGCATTCTGGGAAACTTAATTCTCCTACCTGAGGGTGGTCGGCGAGAGAGAGAAGGAACACAAAGGCCTGCAGGACACACACACACACACACACACACACACACACACACACACACACACACACACACACACACACACACACACACACACACACACAGTCAGCTTTACAGCGTAGTTTCCACCTCTGATACACAGACGCTCATATTTCCCAGCAGCACTTGAACGCACCATTCCACACTGTCACCAAAATAAAATAAAATATTTACTATGAAGCAGAGTCTCACATGACGCTAAAACAGAAAAAACGACTGAACTAAAACCAAGAAACTGACCCACGACACAAACAACTAAATATAAACTTCCTGTAATAAACATTTAGTGACAAAAAGAAAAAGCTTTCAAGTCTCAGATTAACATTCTGTGTTTTTGTCATTTAAACGTCCAATTTAATCATTTTTACACAAAAGTCCAGGTTTTGTGCAACTTTTGACACAACAAATGTTAAAAAAATTAAATATTGAATCCACCTAGAATATAAAACTAGTTGATTGCATGTGTTGTTAATTTTTTTAAAACCTTTTTCAAGATACCTGGTGCCCAGTTTACATATTTCAACAAACAAACGCAGCTATTATATTATATAATTAATACTGTATTTAAAAAATAATATTTTCTTTTATATATATATATTTTTATTTATTGTTGTGAAGACTTAAATGAACGTTTTTACTGATTATTGGTTGTTTCAGTCACTTTTCTCTTTTAGAAAACTTTACTTTTTAAGTGGAACTGAACAGTTTTTATTCTAATGTTTCTGTGATGTTTTAATGTTGATTCCACTCACACATAGAACCTATGGGGGGGGGGGTTTATCTGAGGGGGGAACAAACTGTAGAACAACACCAGTGTCCATTTACTGCACAAAAGAATGAAAACTTCTGCTGTTTGCATCAGATGTGATGATCCTCGTCTTTTTCTGCGTGTTGATAATAAAATATTCCAGCAGTTCTGACGGTTTTCTTCCTCAAACTTCAAGAACACGACAACGTGAAGTAAAAAACATCCTGATCAACATTATTGGTGTTTAACTGACATTACTTAGAAATACTAAAAGAAAAACATTTTAAAAGGGTTGTGTTGCTTAAAATGGCCTAAATAATAGATATATTAAAATACATTAAAACTTGTGAACATTGCTATGTAAGTTAATGTGAATCCATTAGGTTGTTAAAGTTGGAATTTCACATATTTATAATATTGTTGACAATCACAGGATCATTTACCTGATTCTGACGTTGATGAGGAAAAGTCATGAACTAGTAGTGGAACAGTCACATTTAACTACAGGAATATTAGAACGTGATGAATCACTGAGAAATGACAGAAACTAGTGATAAATAACTCATTATTCCTGCAACCTGTAAATCTGTTTATAAAGTAGAACAGTAGTTTTTCTCCCTCATTGACTCACATATTCAGTCTCTGCTTAAATAAAAACACGTCTGACGTTGTTTTACACTTTTCTGATTGACAACAAATTACATTCTGAGGAACCTAAAGTCAGGAAACAGGAGTGGAGTAATATTAGAATGTAAGAATTACTTTAAAATGAAGTGATAATTAACGCGTTACAGTTTGCTGTTAATGAGTAAAACTCATTCAACTGTTGAAGTTCTGCCTGAATCACAAAAATTCAACAGGCAAAAAATAGCAAAGCTGATTAGAGGAAACTGAAAATGCTCCATAAAAAACGCAGCAGGCGGCTCCATTACATGAAAACACCAAACCAATACAAGCGGCTCTAATCAATCGCCATGACGACGGCGCTGAGCGCCATAACGAGGCGTCTGGACGCTGCAGGTGTTTCTGCTGACACATTACAAATGCACCACGAGAACACGCCGCCTCGTCTCGGGTTCACGCCGCCTGGAGGCCTCTCTGCCGTTGCCATGGCGACAGGAACGCAACCCTACAGCTGGCCTGAGATCAGCGAAGAGAGCTTCAACCTGCAGCGTCACAGACATTCATCATGTTTATCAGACGTTCATCATGTTTATCAGACGTTCATCATGTTTATCAGACGTTCATCATGTTTATCAGACGTTCATCATGTTTATCAGTTGTTCATCATGTTTATCAGACGTTCATCATGTTTATCAGACGTTCATCATGTTTATCAGTTGTTCATCATGTTTATCAGACGTTCATCATGTTTATCAGTTGTTCATCATGTTTATCAGCCTGACCTGAAGCATCGGTACAAACCAACAACTGTCTGCAGACAGAAAAGCTGCAAATATGTGAACAGAAGCTGAATGAGAGGACTCAACTACGACTCCCAGGATGCATTTCTCCTATTTCCAGCTCAGAATCTGGTTTGCGGAACAAGATAAAAATACTGTGTAGAGTTCTTCTCTTCCAGAACAGAACGTTTCCACTTCCTGATCACTGACGATCAATCAGGGCTCACACACACACACACACACACACACACACACACACACACACACACACACACTTTCCTGATGTGATTTTTTTAATATAAATTAAACTGCTGCTACAGCTGCAACGATTGGTCAAATAATCAATAAAACTATTTATAATAATCAATTATCCTAATCCTGGTGCATTTTATCCTCTATGACAGTAAACTGCGTATCTGTGTGTGTGTTGGAGGCCTTCAGTACATCTGTGGGAACATCTGGTGCCTTTATCTCCTGTACATCACTTTAATTATCTTCATTATAATAATCATAATAATAATAAGCAGACAGGTGAGGCTCCTCTGATCTTCTCTTGTTTCAGCCACAGCAGGATTCTCTTTGTTCATCAACTTTGTCTGTGAACATGTCACCATGTCTCTGCGTCCTTTGTTTATCACGCTGCGCACGCACACGCACACACGCGCGCACACGCGCACACACACACACACACACACACACACACACACACACACACACTTACTGGGTCTGAACGGGTGGTACACCGGGCTGGAGCCGCGTCTCTTCCAGGTGAGCAGACACCGGCTCAGACTGACTTCGTGAGCCGCGCTCCGCACGCGGAGCTCGGACAGCAGCAGCAGCCTGCTCGGCCTCTCCATCGGCCCGCTCCGCGGCGTCCTTCAGCCGGGCCGAGGCGGCGGCGGGGCCCGGGGGACGGCTACCTCCGCCCGGACATGTCCTGGGGTTGGTCCCTGGGTGAGTTTGACCGAACAAAGCGCGTGTTCGCCGGACGCGCGGGTAGCGGATTAACGCGTCGTTCTTTTCTTTTTCTGACAGATAGCGGTTTTCAACGGAAGTGGGAGGAGCTTCGTGCTGCGTTCACAGCGCGCCGAGAACGTCAGACTTTTCACCGCCATGATGTTTTCCCTCTAAAATGGTCACGTGGTTTCATTTTAATAAACCTTAAAACGATCCGATATTTCACAAAATAACAAGAATTAAAGAAAAAGCCTCATAATCAACACAGATCTGTGTATCAGACCTTTGTTTTTGTCTTTTTTTTTGTTAAAAACAATCATCTCACGGTCCCTCTAACTGGAGATGCCCAATAAATGAATAAAACAATAAATATTTATAAATACAATATGTAGTATTTTGTGGAAAACCAATACAAAAGAGCTGAGGAAGTGAGAAAGTAAAATAAAATGTAAAATACAGTTTTATGAATCATTCATCAGGTCGGTCAAAATGTTGTTTATGTTGGTTTGTTGTCATTTAAAGTCCATTTGTTCTTTTCTTTCTCACAAAAGTCAAGGTTTTTTGCGATTTTTGACGCAAAATGTTAATAATGTTGTTAATGTAAATAACATGTGTTTTACATTTTATAAAAACCTTTAACAGTTAAAACTATCTGGTACCTAATCTGGTTTTTAGGGTTAAACCACGTGACCATTTTGGAATTCTCTCAAAAACTCCGACATATTTAAAACGCAGTTTTGCATGAAGTATTTATAGGCCTATAGTAGTACTAATACTTTACTTTTTTTTCCTTTAATCTAAACACTTATTCCCACACACATTGGAAACCACTGCTTTGGATATACATTCAATTTTTATTATTCTAATTCATTTATAGAAATTAAAATAATATATATATATTTGTGACTAATCTGATGTGAGTGGAGTGTAATGGTCACTGGAAATATAAATATATAAAATACTAGTCAAACAGCCTAAAATGATGTGTTGCAGAATCTATAATATTTCCCAGCATTTTATTCCTAACGTAGTACATGTTCAGGAACAGCAGGGGGCGCTACAGCTCTGTGGATGCAGACGTGACTCACTCAGCTGTTTGATGGATTTGAATGTGTATGGCTCTACAAAAATAAAAAATAAAATTCATCTTACTGATTACACACAGGCTTCAGCTGTGGTAAAAAGTGTTTTATTATGGCCATAACACCTAAACAACATTTAACTGTTCAACAAGTCCCGTTAACACTGACCCCATGAAGAGACAACTGGAGATGGAGTCTAGCGCCTTTAACTTTTATCCTGTGGTGTTTAGGTTTGACCCCGTGACCTCTCGGTTGCAGGTCACCTGCTCTCCTCAGGTGAGGCTGACGCTGCCAAGCGGACCTGGGCCGACGCCACGAGACGGGTCATGCTGAAGGTCAAAGGTCAGAGGTGTCACGGAGGGAGAGAAAGGCAAAGATTTAACACGATAGACTTAAGAAAACCTAAATATACTGCATCTGAGGGGTTTTTCCCCCAATAGCATCTCAGATGAAAAATGTAAATTCTTCCAGATGCTGTTCTCTGTATTTTTAGACTTTCTAAGCATGAAGGTTGTGCACTGGCTTATAGAAACAAGTCTAATATGCATTATTATCACTGATAAACTTTCAATTGTTCAGCAGAAAATAAGTTCTATGTAACTAGTACAGTTTTTTCAATTTGTTTTGATCATTCAATTTCAGGTCAGATTACTTGATGTGGACATTTTTACATATACAACCTTTAAGATAAATTATGGCCAGTGTTGATCCTGAACCTTTAATGAATACTTCATATTCTGGTTGAACATGAACTGAACGTTCTGTGTTTTTCTCCTGATAATCCTTCATTCTGGCTGTGAACGCTGCTCACTCAGAGTAGAACTTAGTTCCAGAGTGAGTCAGATTCCATTAGATCCTTCCAGGTTAAAAACCCAGCTAAAACTCCCAATAAACAGACCTTAACATGTAGCTGAAAACCAGCTGATCTGCAGCAGCTGTCATACCTGTCACACTAACAAATACGTCATTAAACACAGAGCAGCAGCCAGGAGCATGGAGGAAGGCAGCACCACAGCTATGAGCATCAACACAATGTGATGGAGAAGTCAGTACTGACCCAGACTGAACCTTAAGGACTACAGTCCTGCTTTTATTTTACCAATAAACACCATTTAAGCTGCAGCTTTGGAGAATATTCTGCAGCTGCTACTAGTGTGGATGAATGGATGAAACAAAGTGTTAGGAAATGATGGAATTTAGAGGCTGTCACCTCAATACTAAACCCTGGTTGATAAGGAGTAAAAACTGGAGAAAAAGATGAATCTGATGCAGAGTTTAATGTTAAAACTGATAAAATAATTGATGTATCTGGTTCTCTATGAGCTGTGGAAATAATTTTAACATATGAGAGGAACTGGTTCATTTTTTTAAACAGAAGTTGGGTCAAAATGTTTAATTAGAAAATATAAACTGACTCATTTTAGTATTTGTGAAGTGAATTTTTAACAGGTTCATATAGAACGTGCCCCCCCCCATAAACCCCCCCCATTAACAAAGCATGTTTCTGCTCCATTAGCCAATTAAAGAAATCTTTATTTTAACATATTTAAATGACAAAGTAAAAAGTAAAGAACTATTTAACAGAGGATAAAAAAGACTCATATTAAACCACTCATGTTTGTTCTGTTTTATTTGATCAGGCTGATTCCTTCCATCAGAGCAGTGGTCTCTCCATCACCGTGATCGGCCCAACAATAGTTTCTTGTTCCCACTGAGCCGCTGCAACACAAACGTACACGTTGGTTAAAAGAGGATTTTCCAGGGTTTAATTAATGGAATTTAACCACATTCTGTTCTAATTAAACCGTCATCTTCAGTGGATTCATTTTACAGAATCTGAGCTCAGATGAAACTTCCAACATAAACATATTTGCTCTGATTGGCAGCAGAATGAAGCCACTCAAGTTAACGCTTAATTGATTTTTACTTTAATTAAAATCTTTCAAAAAGGGAGTTTAGTGATCTGACACTTTAAAACGAGCCTCAGCTGTGCGTTAACAGGATGAACTGCTGCTTCTTCTCCTTCATGAAATGAACAGACGCTATAAATGACGTTACCTGATCCGGCTCCACAGTCCGTGTCGCAGCAGGAACAAACATGGTGGCTGCCGCTGGCCTCGCTCCAGCTGACAGGAAGTAAAGCAGAAAAACCTCAAAGGTGTGTGTACATGTGTGTGTGTGTGTGTGTGTGTGTGTGTACGTGTGTGTGTGTGTGTGTGCGCAGTGTGAAGCTTGTCCACATCCAGAGTAAATTCATTTCAGTCTTTTTGCTGCAGAAACCACGTGTCTGATTTTATCTAATTCCACATCAACAAAACTCGTGTCCCTGTTCTAACACCCTGACCTTTGACCCCTCACCAGCAGCCACTCGCTAACACAGGAGCTAACAGTCATTTCTGGACTTCAGCTGATGTTCTCAGACATCCTTTTGTCCTCTCACCCGTTGGTGAAGGAGCAGGCTTTGCTGGTGGCGTCCACGGCGGCCGAGGTGGCGCTGAGGCTGCAGGTGATGTAGATCTGGACAGAGAGGGGGGGGGGGCTGAAAATATCTGCTTTTAAAGAGAAACGTGGGGAAATGAGACGACGCTTCTCACCGTGCCGCTGTCGTCCTGCTGGAACTTGAAGGCCTCCAACTCGAACCTCAACACGTTGTCCTGAGCGCGAGGAAGGAAGCGGGAGCTGGAGCCCGTCAGCTGACTGTCAAACAGACACCTGGACACACCGTAGGGGGGGGGGTCAATTACAACCTATAAAACCCCCTTCCTGCACATGTGAGCCTGGACCCACCCCTTGTTGCCCAGGAAGGCGTAGCGCGGCACGGTGTCGGTGTTGGGCACCATGTTGGCCACGCAGCTGTCCACCCCCACCCTGAGGGGGGGGTGGTGGAACTGCTTCACCGACACCTCGAAGCGCATCATGTCGCCCAGCAGGAACTCAGCCGAGGAACGGGAGAACATCCAGTTGTCTGGAAGAAGAAGTTTATTATTATTATTATTATTATAATCTCACACTGCAGCAATACAAACGATTTAAGCTCAGATTTTAAAAATGTATTGATGCTACAATGCACTAGTTTAATGTCAGCACCTTAATATGTTCTAATACATGTCCCCCCCCCCAGGGGGCGCAAGACCCCTTCAAGGGGGGGCACGTTAGACCTGAGGAACAGTGCAATTGCACCTCCACTCCATCAGGGGGCAGCAGAGTGTTCACAGGGAGCATACAGCACAGAGTACGAGTATGAAGTGTAGACACCAAGTGACACCATGAAAACATATTTAACAGGGATGAGAAGACAGGCGGAGAGAGACGGAGATAAAGAGACAAACGAAAGTCTCCCAAAGCTAAGACGAGGAAATATGACGAAGCGTCTGTAGCGCTTGGTTCACTGTGAAAGACCGGTGTGTTACTGAGTCTGAAATGTTGGAGACAAAGACATTAAAGACATTACACCACAATCACTGATAAGACCATTTATGTAGTTTTATTTTTCAGTATCATATGGTTTGACATGGTCAGTCAGAAATGTTTAAATAAGGATTTAATTTTATTTTTAATTTCAGATGCACTTTAAATCTTTTCTGTTAGTTAATAAAGCTATTCTTTGTTGGAAGTTGGTCCATGTTTCTTTCTTTATTCTCTTATACGTTAATAAGGACACAGTGTTTTGCAGAGGTACAAATTATTCTACATGGGGGACAGAAAGTAAAACACTGCTCTAATGTCTTTTCTTGCTCTAATTCTTCACATGTTTATTTCATTATAAGCAAAAGGACAATAAACTTGAGGAAAAAACTGAGAATCTCTGAAATGAGTCAAAACCTTTTTAAAAACCATCGATGTTTAAGGGTTAAACACATGAGCAAAACCTGCAAAAGACTTTAAATGCAGTGTTGCATGGAGTATTTTATAGGCTATAGAAGTACTTTAAATACTTATTCCTACATTGAAACCACTGCTTTAGACATACATCGACTTTATTGTCAATTCATTTTTAAAATTAGATATTTGTGACTTTTCTAACGTGAGTGAAAATATAAATATATAATAAAATACTAGTTAAACTACACGTGTTCCAGATAGAAAAGCTCCAGGTTTTGCAGAATCTAAAATTCCTCAGCTCTTCATTTAAAAACATGTAGGTTTTGTCCAGAAACAGCAGGGGGCGCCACAGCTCTGTGGATGCAGACACAATGTTTGATTTAAATGTGTTTTTAATATTAGAACTAAAATCTTCTTTCACCTGCTGCAGCCACAGATAAAAGTGGAGGTTCACCCCAGTATGATCAGTACATTTCATGTAAAACAGACCTCAGAATCTCTGAAAGCGTCGACAGAACCTGGCGTAAACGTGAAGTCGAAGGTAAAACCGACCTGTCATGAGTCTGAAGGAGAAGTAGAGACTTTCCTCTGAAACAGCGGCGCTGGTGAACGGACTCCAGATGGGTTTGAAGACGCCAGAGCTCACCTCGTGTTTCCTAAAAACCCAAACGTTCATGTTTCACAGCCTGCAGGTTGATGCTTTTATCCACTAACACTGGTTATTGGACCAGAAATACGCATTTAAAGGTTGAGCTGAGGGTCACATGAAGCAAAGTTAGTGTTAAACAACAAATCAGCGTTTTACATTAAACACCATGTTACAATCAGAGTCTCATTGTGCTGTTTAACTAGGATTTACTGAAGCCAAATAAAGCAGATAAAGTCAGTCAACGTCCAGATTCCACAACCTGAAACTTACTTTTCTTTACGAAAGCTTTTATCACTTCCCCAGTAGAAACTGAGTAAACCCACAGATGCAGATCTGTGTATATATATATATATATATATATATATATATATATATATATATATATATATATATATACACACATACATACACACACACACACATATATATATGTATTTATTTATTCTGACCTCTGGTACTGACACTGGACGCTGACGGCCACGTCCCTGCTCCTGATGATGGGGCTGTCTCCTAGAGGACTGGGGGCGTAGAGCAGCGTGAACACGTACACGAACATGTCGTCAGACATCTGGAACGAAGACGAGAGACGCGTCACACGGTCCTGATAGAACACCAACACCGTGTAGACCTGGTTAAAGCGAGGGGACGGACGCTTTGCAGGAAGAGGCAACTCTTTAAAACTGTTCTAGAAGCATTCAAGTCTAAAAAAAAACATCCATTTCATGAGGTGGAACTGAAAAATTATAGATTTTAAATGAATCCACATGGAAGATAAAGCTTTAAAAGCATCAGTCTTAATTAAGGACGGTTCTGTCCTTGTCACATGGACATTTAAGTATAAGGATGAACGCTGTGTGGAAATACAGATCCTTTGATTGTTAATGTTTTGGCAGGTTTGCAGACAGAGCTGGTGTTAACGTAGAATCTGTTCTCAATGCAAGAGTCAGAATTTGTTCTGAAGTCTTTAGTATTTATACCATGTACAGATCATTCCTACAACTTTAAATAGAATTTTTGTGCAGTGCAATGTTGCAGCATCTATAAAAAAAACTGCGTCAAACCAGGTTCTGAAAAGGAGTTTTCCCTCCAGGTCTTTAGAATCTATGAGTCTAATCCTGCACGTTTGGCTCATTGCTCTGTTCAACACATCGTCTAAATAAGATGTGATATAAGAGCAGTGGTGACAAAAATAAATAAAAAAACGTGCAGGAATCCTAAATATACAAACTTCACCTCCATAATGTACTTCACAAAGTGACTGCAACAAAAACATCTACAGAAACACAGATTTCAGAAAAGCAGCGTGAAGTTTGTCCAACTCCATTAAAACGAGTTTCTGTCTCTTTCTGCTGCAGAAAACCAGCGTCTCAAACTCCAAAACAGAAAACTCGTGTCCCTGTTCAGACACCTTGACCTTTGACCCCTCACCAGCAGCTGGCTGCCGCACTCGTGCAGCTCGGACACGAACACCAGGAGGTCGTGGTCCTCCTCTGAGGGGGGGCAGCCCCCCAGCGTGACGTCCGAGGCCAGGACCGGCTTCCCGATGCCCAGCAGGTCCTTCCTGGCCTCCACCCGCACGGCGCTGTCGCCGCACGCCGCGCTCACGCTGGCGGCCTCCAGCGGCGTCCTCAGAGAGAACTCCGGGGGGGCCTGGGGGGCCTCCTCGCCCGGGGGCTCGGGGAAGCTCCAGGAGACCTGGGGGGGGGCCGGGAAGCGCTGCTTCTGCTGCTGGAGGACTGGGACTGGACGTGGAGAAGCGAATAATGAACATAAATAAATCATTTTATTCAAGTCAAACGCTTCATTTGTTCTTAAACTGACATCAGGTCACGTTTCTAGTGAAATAAAGTTTTTAGAGTTTTGGAAAAACGTGTTAATTATTCAATTGTGGCCGTTTTGATGCGTTTATTCTAATGACAATAAAGTGACATTTCCATTATCAAACTTTAACTTATAAGTGTAAATTGGAAAAAACCTGCTCGTTGTGACTTTTATCCAAATATACATTTTATATTTAATCACAACCAAGATCAGAATGTTTGCATTTATTGGGAATAAAAAAAAAATGCAGATTTGCAGATTTTAAGCTCAAATGAAGCTTCAACAGAGTTGTTGTCAAACAAGTTGTTTCTTATGAACTTTAGTGTTTTAAAGATGCAAAAGACAAAAACTGGGTTAAAATCAGACTCATTGAGTCCATTTAACTAAATATTCACTTTTAACTTTTCACTTTCCTGAGACAAGAACTACAGTAAAACCTTTTAAACCGTCAGTAAACAGCAGATTTATGAAGTGAAGCACAGTTGTTTATTGAGCTGCTTAATATTAGATCATTAAATATTTACTCATCTGAAGCTGAAATCAAATAAAATCAGTCGAGGAAATGTCCAGATTTTATGACTTTTTGACACCAGAGATGTGGAAAAGTCTGAAGTGAAGATCCTGAATAAATTATTATTCAATTACAACAAAGCTTCCTATAAAACATTAAAGCTGTTTTCCCTTCAGATTATTTGGCTTCTTAGAAACAGAGCTTGAACATGTGATTTATAATTAGGTTAGTTTATTTTAATTAATCTACATCATCAACATCTGTATGAACCACGTGTCCAGTGAAAAGCATTTAAAAGTTGTTTTTGAGGCAAATTTATTGCAAAATAAAAATGAGTTTGAGCAGATATGAGCTTCACCTGAAGCAGAGTTTGTGTCAATTAACTTTTTTCGATCTTACAAACTTTGTTTTAGATGCAAACGCCACTAGATTCTATCAGAGTCTTGTTGTGTTGTTTTAAGTTTATCTGCACCTGTTCAGCTTTAACTATAATTAATAAACAACAAAAACAGAAAAACGTACTGAGGAATTCTCTTCATCTAATGACATAACTCAAACCATCTACAGAAGGAAAAACCTTCCCCATCGTAGTTCAGCCTAAATGACCCCACATGAACACACGTCCTCCCTGCACCACGACACAGGTGGGTTCTGTGGACCAGGTGGGTTCTGTGGACCAGGTCTACCTGCTGGGTCCTGGTCTTCGGGCTGGTCCGTTTTCCTGTTTCCAAACATGTTGAACCTGAAGTTCTGTGGTGACGCGTCGACGCCACAGAGAAAACACGCGAGGACGAGCAGCCTGACGTTGGCGGACATGTTGCCTGGTCTGAAACGGCTTCACCTGTGCTGGGGGGCGGGGTCTTATAGAGCTGGAGTTAGGCTCCGCCCACTCACAGGTTCTCCAGGTGTGCCTTGTTCACCTGCTGCAACCTGCAGAGACTCACCTGGTCCTCATTAAAACACACAACTTAACCACGAGTCAGAAATAAACTAAAGTAAAAGAAACTGTCTTTATACCAATAAATACAATGATTGAATTCATCCTAGTAACAGTGAAGAACTCAAATAAACTCTCAAACATGCTGTAATCATTAGATGCCTTCATAATTCATATGTAAGTGATGGTTGATCTGATCTAAATAAGAAGCTTTGTTCGTCTAAATGAGTAAAATCAGGTGAATCAACGTTTATCCATATCGTTATTTTTTTTAATAATGGATTTTTTTACTCTGGCAGATGCATATTGAAATAACAAACTCATTCCACTCAAAGCCTCATTCAGGCTTCACATCTACCTTTAAATAAAAATCATCATTTACACTAAAGCACATCTGAAGGAGATCTTTTAATAGAACGAACAGGAGGAAAAAGATGAGAGCAGGAAAGGCTGTTTTTCCTCCTCATATGGTCGCTGACACCTGACTGCTGCTGTAGCACACAGGGGTGTGTGTGTGTGTGTGTGTGTGTGTGTGTGTGTGTGAGTCACAGGCTAATTAAGGTCCTGATGGAGTTCATCCTGTTACGATTGTTTATGAATCATTAGAGGCAGAGGAACGCGTTCTCCTTCTGTGGCCGACATAATTAGTGCTAGCAAGGTCACGCTAACACACACACACACACACACACACACACACACACACACACACACACACACACACACACACACACACATGCACAGACGCACACACAGGCCAGAACTCCAATGGATGAGGAATGCAGGCCATTTATGCACATGCACACACACACAGACACACACATATACACACACACACACACACACACACACACACACACATGCAGACACAATGACTCTGGTTTCCTGTGAAGAAAAAAGAAAGAGGAAAAAATACTAATACTCTAAATTAGTTTATATCAAAATTATATTTCTAATATATTTTTGTGCAGATAAAACTCTGTAAGGAATTTTTATTTTTCAATTTTATATAAAAATGAAGTGATATATTGAAGTGTTAACATATCATAGTGTGTTTAAATAACTGGAGCTGAGGGAGTCTTATTTTTCATATATTTATTATTTTCCACAACAAACTGAAGATGACAGAAAACACTATTAAAATGATGATTTATTTTTTATAAACTTTATTTAATGCAGAGAATATTATATTTGTGAATCATTTCCTTCCACGAGGCCTTAACAGTGGATGACTGTGGACATACAAAGAACGTTGTTGTGATGTCACTTATATACCATTAAAGAACAATGCTATGCTGCCAATAAAGGATGTTGATATTCGACAGATAAAAAGTGCTGAGTTACAAAAGGAGTTCCACAAGTCACAGCACTCGGACGTATTTAGTTTTCTCTTGATGAATATTTATTTTCTGCTGTGACTGGATGTAGTATTCGCCTTTATGCTGATGATACTGTTCTATATTTCACTGCAGCTGCTGAACATGATGATGTGGATTCTCTCTATTTCTGGGACTTTTTCAGGTTTTTGGGCAAATACAAAAACCTTCATCAAAGTGAGAGAATGTTCTATCTGGGAATCATGTTTTTAGTGGATGAATGTTGTGATGTCACTAACATTACAGAATAAAGTGACTTTAGTCCAATTTCTGAACATTCTAGTGACTTTATTCAACTTTAACCTGGATTAAACTGTCCTTTCATTCATAGTGAAAACTCTAAAGTTAAATTAAACTTTTTCATCACTTTCCGTTTTTTATTGAGCGTAACTCATCAACATCCAGTTTTGACTTTTGGAAACCTGAGATGTGGAGAATTTACAATGAAGTGATGACACATGTTTAATGATGAAGATCCTGGAACTTCCTTTATTTCTGCAGATTTAGCTGCAGATTTATTGAATTTATTGATATGCACAGAACTTTATATTAAATTATTATGGACTCACCAGTATAAATTGATTCTAGAATAATGTTCAGAGCTTCTTCTGCACTAGATTTATTTCCTTCTTGAAGCAGATGACAAAACTTTGACTTTGACAAAAAACTTTGAAACTTTAATGAAACAAATGTCCTCAATAAAATATCTATTGTTATATATATATTAAAACATCTATAAAAACATATATAAAATATGTATATACACTGTATACACAAGCGTCTGTCTTTCTGTGTGTGTGTGTGTGTGTGTGTGTGTGTGTGTGTCGTCTCTCTCCATTCATTTCCTGCATAAACAGCCTCCTGGGGCTGTTTGCTCACCTTTCCTCATATTAATGAACACACTCTGCTCATTTATTTTATTTATTAACTGCTAACGGCCAGAGGATAGAAGTGTGTGTGTGTGTGTGTGTGTGTGTGTGTGTGTGTGTGTGTACCTGTAGTTTACTGTGAGTTATTTTTACGCAGACGCTTCTCTTTCTATTGTTTGTTTGGGTTTTTTTTCCTAACATTTTGTTAATGATGATGATGATGATGATGATGAAGGTCAGTTGTTGTAATGACCTTGATGGAGTTTTTAGACCATGAGATCGGTCACAAGGAACAAGGATTAAATAAATAAAAATAAAATTATTATACAAATAAAAATATGGATATGGCTCATTTTATATAAAAGAAAAAATAAATGCAGATTTTAAGACAATTCAGAAAAATAAAGCAGCTGAGTCAGCAAATAAAAGACAATAATAATAATACAGTCATATAAAACGTTTGGGCACCTGTGATGATTTTAAAGATTTTCCCTTTTTAAATCATTGGTTATTTGGATCAGCGGTTTTAGTTTTATATATATTAAAAAGCAGACAAACACAGTGATATTGTAAGAAGTGAAATAAAGTTCATAGGATGTACAGAAAGTGTGTAATCATTCCTTAAATAAAAGTAGGCAAGTGCATAAATTAGGGAAAGCCAACAGAAATATTACATTACTTTTCCAATAATAATAAAAACAGACGTTAAACACTTTCTATAGAAACTGGATTCAGTTGCAGGTTTGTTTTTGTATTTTCTACTTTACTAAACCAGTTCAGTCAGGTTTGATGGTTTCATTTAATGCATGACACAGTTTCTAATATGAACCCCTAGGCCTCATTTAAGGTACAAATAAATTGATAAATAAAGTGGCTATTTGCATAAGATCTGACCTTTAAACTTTCAGATTTTTTCAGGTCTACCCTCTCTGTCTGTCACTCAGTTATATAACGGATTTCTCTGTAATTGAGGACGTGGCTCATTATAGCACATTAATGTGATATAAATAGTGAGCTATTAACACTCATTATTAGAAATCAGATTCAAACCCACATCGCTGCAGACGAGGAGACGTCCGTCAGCGTTAGGGTCTGTTAGTGGAAGCAGATTATTACATATTCTAATTTATTTAGGTTTATTTAGGACATAAAATATATATCTATGTGTGTATATCTATGTGTGTATATATCTATGTGTATATATCTATGTGTGTATATCTATGTGTGTATATCTATGTGTGTATATCTGTGTGTGTATATATCTATGTGTGTATATCTGTGTGTGTATATATCTATGTGTGTATATCTATGTGTGTGTATATCTATGTGTGTATATCTGTGTGTGTATATATCTATGTGTGTATATCTGTGTGTGTATATATCTATGTGTATATATCTATGTGTATATATCTATGTGTGTATATATCTATGTGTGTATATATCTATGTGTGTGTATATCTATGTGTGTATATCTATGTGTGTATATATATCTATGTGTGTATATATCTATGTGTGTATATATCTATGTGTATATATCTATGTGTATATATCTATGTGTGTATATATCTATGTGTATATATCTATGTGTGTATATATATATCTATGTGTGTATATATCTATGTGTGTATATATCTATGTGTATATATCTATGTGTGTGTATATATCTGTGTGTGTATATATCTATGTGTGTGTATATATCTGTGTGTGTATATATCTATGTGTGTATATATCTATGTGTGTATATATCTATGTGTGTGTATATATCTGTGTGTGTATATATCTATGTGTGTGTATATATCTGTGTGTGTATATATCTGTGTGTATATATCTATGTGTATATATCTATGTGTGTATATATCTATGTGTGTATATATCTATGTGTGTGTATATATCTGTGTGTGTATATATCTGTGTGTATATATCTATGTGTATATATCTATGTGTGTATATATCTATGTGTGTATATATCTATGTGTGTATATATCTATGTGTGTATATATCTATGTGTATATATCTATGTGTATATATCTATGTGTATATATCTATGTGTATATATCTATGTGTGTATATATATCTATGTGTATATATCTATGTGTGTATATATCTATGTGTATATATCTATGTGTATATATCTATGTGTGTATATATCTATGTGTATATATCTATGTGTGTATATATATCTATGTGTGTATATATCTATGTGTGTATATATCTATGTGTATATATCTATGTGTATATATCTATGTGTGTATATATCTATGTGTATATATCTATGTGTGTATATATATCTATGTGTATATATCTATGTGTGTATATATCTATGTGTGTATATATATCTGTGTGTGTATATATCTGTGTGTATATATCTATGTGTATATATCTATGTGTGTATATATCTATGTGTGTATATATCTATGTGTGTGTATATATCTGTGTGTGTATATATCTATGTGTGTGTATATATCTGTGTGTGTATATATCTGTGTGTATATATCTATGTGTGTATATATCTATGTGTGTATATATCTATGTGTGTGTATATATCTGTGTGTGTATATATCTGTGTGTATATATCTATGTGTATATATCTATGTGTGTATATATCTATGTGTGTATATATCTATGTGTGTATATATCTATGTGTGTATATATCTATGTGTATATATCTATGTGTATATATCTATGTGTATATATCTATGTGTATATATCTATGTGTGTATATATATCTATGTGTATATATCTATGTGTGTATATATCTATGTGTATATATCTATGTGTATATATCTATGTGTGTATATATCTATGTGTATATATCTATGTGTGTATATATATCTATGTGTGTATATATCTATGTGTGTATATATCTATGTGTATATATCTATGTGTATATATCTATGTGTGTATATATCTATGTGTATATATCTATGTGTGTATATATATCTATGTGTATATATCTATGTGTGTATATATCTATGTGTGTATATATATCTGTGTGTGTATATATCTGTGTGTATATATCTATGTGTATATATCTATGTGTGTATATATCTATGTGTGTATATATCTATGTGTGTGTATATATCTGTGTGTGTATATATCTATGTGTGTGTATATATCTGTGTGTGTATATATCTGTGTGTATATATCTATGTGTGTATATATCTATGTGTGTATATATCTATGTGTGTGTATATATCTGTGTGTGTATATATCTGTGTGTATATATCTATGTGTATATATATCTATGTGTGTATATATCTATGTGTGTATATATCTATGTGTATATATCTATGTGTGTATATATCTATGTGTGTATATCTATGTGTGTCTATGTGTTATTATTTATTTCTTGTCTTTTGTGCTGTGAAAAATCCAGAAAGTGTTATTTGATTGTGGCTTTCTGGAAGACAATAAATCTTTACATTTATCACTCCTGCATCTTCACACTTTTCCTGTTACAGACTGACCCTCATCAGAGAAGGAAAAGTTACGTGGCCTCACAGGAAAACGTTTGGGGAGCTCTGGTCCAAAGTGGTTTCTGAGCGAGAGATGTTTGTTTGTTCTCAGCAGGTTCAGAAAAAGGGAAAACCTGATTCTATTCTCTTTATCTGTCACACTCTTTGAAAAGGAGGCAACACGTCTTTAATGGAAAATAAACAGTTGGATCCAATAAATCACAGCGTGGATGGACCCTGGTGGAGGTTTCACACACACACACACACACACACACACACACACACACACACACACACACACACACACACACCGTGCAACCACCATGAAGACCTTGCAGAAACGTTTGGTGTTTTATTGCAGCGTCTCCAGTCAGAGACGTTTGTCTCCACCTTTACTCTGCGTCCTCTCACCTGTCCATCACACACCTGTCCATCACACACCTGTCCATCACACACCTGGCAGGGATATTGTTGCTCTGGCCAAGGTTCTGATGACGGATCTCAGAGGGAACAAAACTAAAATGAAACAGACCCAGGAGAAATGAAAACAGAGACAGGAAAGACAGGAAGCTGCTGTCAACAAGCGAGAGGAAGATTTCACCTGAAACTGCTGAAACAAAATCGACTTTAACCCTGAAGAAAACACTTTAAGAGAGGAGGACAAACCTCATAACATGAACCTGTTTTATCTTACAACAGTACAAAGACTCCTTAGGATAAAACATGCTGGTAGCAGCCAACGATGTAATAATAATAAAGAGAACTAGTTTGAAATGTGTCCAGACAGGACACGTACAGTGTATTTAGGTTGTTTCTGTGTGTGGATTATCTGAATATGATCCATTTTTCCTCCAAAGCTTCACCCCCAGGTTTGTGCTGTAATAAGACGTCAGGATAAGCGTCATTGTGGATTATAACTCACCTGGATTAAACGTTTTCAGGGCGTCCTCCGCTCCGTCAGGGTTTTCACTGTCACTCCGCCTTCATTTAAACTATAATTCTGCAGATTTTCTGTATTTTTCCTCTTGTCAGTTCAGACTCAAAACTGAGATCTACAAACCCTGATTCACAGGAAGTTGGCATGTTGTGTAGAACATAAATAAAAACAGAATTCATGAGTTACAAATCCTTTTCAACGTATATATGCAACTGAATACACTACAGAAACAAGATATTTAATGTTGAAATTGATTTACTTAATGTTTTGTTTTTTTTGGATATACTTCCTCATTTAGAATTTGTCGCCTGCAAAATGTTCCAAATAAATTGGGATGGAGCTGCCACATGCTGCATGAATATCACCAATCACTGTTTTCTGGATTGAGCTTTCAAACATATCATTTATGAATGAGTCTTCTACTGAATAAAATCCAGTAAAGTCATGACAAATAAAAGCAGGAAGGTACGGTAGCTGTAAAGGACAAAAAAGAGGAAGAAGGGTTTGGAACGGCCTATTTTTTCATTCATTATTTTCTGACTGAATCAGATTACAGACGAAATATGAAAAGTGTGAAAAATGTTGTGTTGTAAAAATAGAGCAGAACGAGTGTAATGAGCAGAAATTAGGATCAGTTCACATCTGCTGCACCAGACTTAAATAGCTCTGGTCTTCAATAACCTGAATCCAGAAAACTGGAGATTTAACTGCTGTGAACGGGTTGTCTGTAGAGGGAAGAGATGGGTGGGTGAGTGGATGGATGAATGGATAAATGGATGGATAAATGGATGGATAAATGGATAAATAGATGGATAAATGGTTAAATAGATGGATAAATGGATGGATAAATGAATGGATAAATGGATAAATAGATGGATAAATGGATGGATAAATGGATAAATAGATGGATATAGATGGATAAATAGATGGATAAATGGATAAATAGGTGGATAAATAGATGGATAAATGGATAAATAGATGGATAAATGGATGGATAAATGGATAAATAGATGGATAAATGGATGGATAAATGGATGGATAAATGGATAAATAGATGGATAAATGGATAAATAGATGGATAAATGGTTAAATAGATGGATAAATAGATGGATAAATGGTTAAATAGATGGATAAATAGATGGATAAATGGATAAATAGATGGATAAATGGATAAATAGATGGATAAATAGATGGATAAATGGATAAATAGATGGATAAATGGATGGATAAATGGATAAATAGATGGATAAATAGATGGATAAATGGATAAATAGATGGATAAATGGATAAATAGATGGATAAATAGATGGATAAATGGATGGATAAATGGATAAATAGATGGATAAATGGATAAATAGATGGATAAATGGATAAATGGATAAATAGATGGATAAATGGATGGATAAATAGATGGATAAATGGATGGATGGTGGATGGATGGATGAACATCTTAGTTCCGCCTCTCCTTGAAACAGCCTATTTTTACATCTGTATCTTTAAACACCAAAGCAGAAAATGTGCACTTTACATTTAAAGGGGTAGTTTGACATTTTTGAAAATTTGCCTATTGCTGTGATTCCCATGGTCACAGCAACAGGTTCTTTACCTTTTACCTCCATACTAGCGTTTTCTAGAAGATAACTGTATTGTTATGACACTTTAAGCAAACACTCAGGACTAATTAGCTCATTAATGCACCAAGCATCCATGTCTGTGATGTCCAGCTTTACATTGACCTTGAAAACAGTCTCAATCTCTCAATGTTCTGATAATGTTTCTCATATTGTCTCATATCGTGGTGAATGTTCAGGTCACACTCTGCCTGCTGGATGGGTATTTGCTAAGTTTGATGAGTGGAAACCAAAAATACCATTAGCCTCATAGAGGTAGAAGCTGATCTGGTTGGTCTGGAAACAGCTGGTATAAACAAAATAAGGGGAAGTACCTACTGCAAAGGAAGCCATGACGATCGGTGGATTTAAAAAAGAAATGTTGAACAATCCCTTTAAATTCAATATGTCAGATTTCATGTCTACAGCTGCGCAAAATCTTGCAGGAAAGGAGGTTCTTGGTGTGTTTCCAACCATCTATTCTTTACGATTTCTAAAATCAGCAGTCAAAACACTGCCAGATCCCTGATCCCTGAAAAAAACAGCAACTTCAGACAATGAAGACGCAACAGGAAGTAATGATGCTCAAAACACAAATGAGCTCAACTGATTGAAATGAACATGATGGTATAAAAGGCAACGACACCTGTAATCTGTTTTCACATGAACACATTCGCTCAGAGCCTGACAATCGTTGAGGGTCGAACCGGAGCTGCAGGAAAACGTGAATCCATCAGTGATTCTGACTGATTAGATCGTCGTGTGGGCTCCTGCTGATCCAGACAGCAGCTTCCAGCCGTCAGATAACAACCGTCATCGTCTCAGCAGAAAGAGCTGAGCCATTATCCCGCTGTGTGTTGTCAGGGACAGATGAGGAGGCAGGATATCAGCTTCTAACCCCCCCTAAACACCACCACCACCACCGGGGTTGGTGGAGAATTAAACCCAGCAGAGGTGGAGAGAGAAGATTATGTCACGTAAACACCAAATAACAGCCTGGGGCGTTGATTTGCTTCAATAACCTAACAAACCAGGCTTTTATTTGAGACCAAGGTGCTGTTCAGCTGGAAAAAATGGTAATTTACTAAAATTATTTTATTGAACCACTATGAAGACCATATAACATTCATTTATCTAAAGTCAGATTACAGTTCTGGAGAGTTTTCCTACTGAGGTAAATTACAAGAGGCTTTTATTTGAAATGGGGCTATTATTTGGTATTTTACGGTATATTTTTGCATAAAAAAAAAAGGATCTGCAGACACAGCTTTCCCATTTATTCATAAAAAACAGCCTGATTCAAACCTTCTTACAACAGCACCATGTAAATGTGCTGCATTTTACATGGTGTTCTTGTTTTTGAGTGACAAAAGTATTCAGGACATTTGAAGGCTGACGTCAGTAAATGGTTTTTGTGTGAGAACAATGCAAATGCGTCACGGTCCGATCCAAAGTGTTTGCTGTTGTGACTGTGTGAAGAGGTTCAATTATATAAGAACTAAAAAAGTCAACATTTTAAGACATTAGGTACATGATATTTTTGACTCACAGCGAGTATGTTTATCATTGTTTGTTTTTGAGCTCTTCCAGTATGTGTAGAATTCAGCTTCCATGGTTCTTACCTGAACTAAAACGCTGTCAGCATCAACCCAACCCTCCTTTCCTACAGATCCCTGCATGCCCTCTGCCCCGTTCAGGAATCCAGTGTTAGGAAACATGAACTACTTCAAAGTTCAGTTCTCAAATTTTAAAATGAACCAGTTCAGTTCATAGTTCCAAAAATGAACTTGTTCACAGTCATTTTTTACTATATTTTTCTGTGAGCTAGAGACATCAGGTATTTTATCAGTTTTAACATTAAACTCTGCATCAGATTATTATTTTTCTCCAGTTTTTACTCCTTAACAACCAGGGTTTAGTATTGAGGTGGCAGCCTCTAAATTCCATCATTTCCTAACACTTTGTTTCATCCATTCATCCACACTAGTAGCAGCTGCAGAATATTCTCCAAAGCTGCTGCTTAAATGGTGTTTATTGGTAAATAAAAGCAGGACTGTAGTCCTTAAGGTTCAGTCTGGGTCAGTACTGACTTCTCCATCACATTGTGTTAATGCTCATAGCTGTGGTGCTGCCTTCCTCCATGCTCCTGGCTGCTGCTCTGTGTTTTATGACGTATTTGTTAGTGTGACAGGTATGACAGCTGCTGCCAGATCAGCTGGTTTTCAGCTACATGTTAAGGTCTGTTTATTGGGAGTTTTAGCTGGGTTTTCACCTGGAAGGATCTAATGGAATCTGACTCACTCTGTTACTACTAGGAGAGAGCAGCGTTCACAGCCAGAATGAAGGATTATCAGGAGAAAGATACAGAACATGCAAGTTCAAAACATGATTGAGTTCATTAAAGATGATTCATTGAACACGTTCAGGCCCATCGCTGCAGGAATCTGCAGCTCAGGCAGGTTTCACACCCCCTGCAAACTAGTGCAGCAAAATCCTTCATCGTTGCAGCCCAGTCTGAGACATAAGATAATGCATCTCTGAACTTTTATGAATAAAAGGTTGTCATTGAGTCATCCTGCAGATAACAGTTCAGTTGCATTACATTTTTCTCCTGCTGAAAACAGGACGAAAGAGGAAAAATAAGGTTGTGCAGGTTGAGGTGAAAAAAACCTCCAGAGAAGTTTCTTTTTTAAATATCAGAGAGGAGGAGGAGATGCAGGAGGTGGAGATAACCAACAACGCTACAGATGGCAGCGGCAGGTTTCTGACCCGTGAATGCTTCAGAGACCTTTGCTGTTAAACACTGGAACTCTTCTGGAAGGACAATGTCTCCCCTGATAACAAGAACTGTGAAAAGAAGCTCACTGCAGACGGCAGGGTGGAGGTTGCTGTGTCCAACAGACCCGAGTGTTAAACACTTTTATCTGCTGGAACACAAGTTATAGCATCAGGCTTTCAACAAATCTCATATGTGGATCCAATAGCACTGATCTAATAAATGAGTATTTTGCGTATCTGAAAACAGAAAAGGGATGTTTTAAACAGTTTAATGACCATTAACAGCAAGTGAAGTTTAAGCTCAATCTAACCAGCCAGTTTAGGTGTGTTTATTTGACAACTACAAGTCTAAATTGGTTAGATTTCAGCACTAAGGTATTTTTTCATGTATTTTAAAAATCTGATTAACACAATGTCAATGCTAATATAACACTTCACAATTATCTCTTTGCATTGCTTTTTTTTTCAGCATGTCACAGTCATACAAAATTATATTATAATAATTATATAATGTACTGAGTCAGAGTGTAATCATGATGAGATTTACACAATTATGAATTAAGATTTTTTTTTGCAGCTGTTATAGCAGAGACTGGATCAGTGGATCACAGAGCAGAGACTGGATCAGTGGATCACAGAGCAAAGACTGGATCAGTGGATCACAGAGCAGAGACTGGATCAGTGGATCACAGAGCAGAGACTGGATCAGTGGATCACAGAGCAAAGACTGGATCAGTGGATCACAGAGCAGAGACTGGATCAGTGGATCACAGAGCAAAGACTGGATCAGTGGATCACAGAGCAGAGACTGGATCAGTGGATCACAGAGCAAAGAACGAGTGGGAGAAGCGTTCCTATGGTCACCATTCGACTAAAAACAGTTAAGCAGCAGAAGAAATGAAAATTGAACATTTCCGTCTTGGTGCCATTTCTCCATCCAGACCAGGACAACGGTAGCACAGCAACTTCCAGCAGATTATAACGCATGATTTAGAGGAAAGTGACTCTGATGGTGAAGAAAGTGAAGCTGGCATGTTTGATGGAGATTTAGCTGCTGTTGGAATCAGAAACAGAGGATGAGGACTTTGATGGTTTGATTGATGACATTACCCCGCTCTATTTTTAAATACACTCTTGTGTGCTTGTTTTATCCGTGTGTTTTACCAGGTGATGATTAAAAAATGTTAGTATTTTGTAATCAATACTTAAATAAAGCACAACCAAACTCAGTTTAGCTCCCACTCCTCATTCTGCAGGAACGCTGATGACAGGAAACGTTTCACAACCTAATGACAGGAGTTTGAAGTAAAAAATCTGATAGCTGCTGAGGGTTCTACGCAGATAGAAAACGTGCATTTAATCGTAGCCGTTTCCAGTTTCAGAGTTTCCTGAAACGTGCGGATGCGACCGGTCCTGGATAGCGAGGAGTCATTAGTGTGAATAATGACACGCCGGAGGCACTGGCGCCTTATTAGACACCTCCAGCGGAGAGGAGGACCGGCGTCCAATTACCACTCGCGCCGAGGCTTCTCTCTGTGGGCGAGAGGCGGCGGAAGCTTTCAGTCGTCAAGGTCGGCTCTGGTGACGGGTCCAGAGACAGTTTGTAGGGCAGAGAGGAACAAAAAATGGAAAAAAGGGAAAGTTGTGGCGTGTTCGTCTCTGTCGGGGGTCAGAGTCGACGTCCTACATGTAATCCTTTAAAAAAGCAGCAGCCGGACACATGCACGGGTCACGTTTACATCTCCTTCGTTAAGCTGACTCCAGCCTTCAATTATCCTGTATCTGTGTTTAAAGTTCAGCAGCAGAAACAAGTTGAAATAGTTCAGCATCAGCTCCTGTTCTGTCACAAAAAAAGCTGCTTTATGGCTTAAGTTTTACATAAAATGATCTATCACTCAACGATTATTTTATCACAGAACTGTGAGTGAATTATGATTGAAACAGTACAAAAAGATTCTCTTTAGTTTAGCTGTATGTGTAATTAAATGACATTTGGTTCAGACAATAATTAGATGTGAACTACACGTTCAAAACATCACATTTCAAGAAGAACATTTTCATATAATCCATTTAAAGCTAGTACTGTACATTGTATGACAATGAAAAGAGGTAGATTTAAGTTAGTTTAATGCAGTGGATGGAAGAAGAAAACATCCCCCAGCATGTGACATAGAATCATTTGTCTATAAATTTTTATAAGTACCTCTGCATAACACTGTATCCTCATTAACATATAAGAGAATAAAAGAGAAAGAAAACAAAGAATAGCTGTAACAGAATTTTCATTTCTACACTTCATACTCATACTCTGTGCTGTATGCTCCGTGCACACACTCTGCCAATGAGAGCGCCACTGCCCCCTAATTTAGTGGAGGTGCAATCACACTTTATTCTAGGACAGAAAAAATGAATTAGTAAATGTTTGTGTTCTCATTTATTCGTGTGTGTGCAGCATTAATTAAAGGCAGCTTAAAACACATTTTACAACAGGAGATTGTGTTTGTGTGTCAGCAGGAGGAAAAAAATGGCCAGCGTTTCACAATAAAAGCAAACAGGTACGAACAGAACATGTGGGGGGGGGGGGCAAACGAGGAGGATCCAACAACAGCTGACGAGGAGGGAAACAGGAAACAACGAGTACAGGTTTTAATTGCTCAGGGTGGATTTCCCCTCATACCAAACCATGGTTTCTCCTGCATATGTTGCATTTGTTGGCCTTGTGAACCCAGAGAATCGATTACAACACCTGATTTCTCTATGTTGGTTTACTATGTTTTATTCTCTCAATCAAGTCTAATTCTCACCTTTTGGTGAAATCCAAACCACACACAATACATCTATTTTAAATAACCACAATGAGATTTTTATTTAACCCAACAATTTTCCATTCCAAGTCTTCTCGAGATCTATTTTTTTTTTTGTGAGGAACGATTCACATCAGCAGAAGCTTCTTGTGAACTGAAAAGTAGTAGCTCAAACTCCTCCTTCTGTTAACTGGACTCAGATCTATTCACCATTAAATATCAACCTGTCATTTTCCCCAAGAATGGAATCTTTAACTAAGATATTATGAAGAACAAAATCACTCAAATGTCAACAGCCACATTGTAGGTTGTAAAAAGGTGAAGAACTTCATGTAGACAAAAATATCTTTATTAGAGACGGTTAAAGAGTCTTTCAGGAAAAACTCCTTTAAAATGCATCATGAGTGCAGTTTGAGCGTGAGTCTGATGTGAATCCGATGTGTTGTCCTCAGAATAACCAAACACATGTTTTATTCACGACTCCATCAGTTTCTGACCGTAGCTTCGGTAACAGGATAAAAACGCAGCACGCTAACTCGGAAAAACCAACAGGAAATCTGATTGTGCCGCCTTCAAAACGGCCTTTTTATTCAAGTCCGTTCCCCCTCCATCTGTCGCTTTATAGTACAAGTATTTTTATTAATAGAACTCCTGCAGAGAGAAATGACAATAGTTTTTACACATTAATGTCAGGTCACATGACAGATAGAAACAGGATGTGTGTATGTATATGTGGATATTTTTAGGCGGGTGCACCATACTCGGTATAAATAATAGACGTAGTCGCAGCGATAGCCTCGGTTTGTGGACCCGTCCTGGTCTTTTGGAGCCAGAAGTGACAGGAGGAGAGTGAGGAGCTGGGGGGGAGCTGGGCCTAGCAGCCAGCTAGCGGCTAGGCCAGTGTTTCTCAAATAGTGGGCGCGCCCCCCTGGGGGGGGGGCTCGAGGCTCCGTCAAGGGCAGCGTGTTAGACCCCTGGGAACATGCTTTTTTATTTTTTATTTATTTACTTATTTTTTTTACTGTCTGAGAATAAAGTGCAATTGCACCTCCACTCCATTAGGGGGCAGCAGAGTGTTCACAGGGAGCATACAGCACAGAGTATGAGTATGAAGTGTAGACACCAAGTGACACCATGAAAACATATTTAACAGGTTTGAGAAGACAGGCGGAGAGAGACGGAGATAAAGAGACAAACCAAAGTCTCCCAAAGCTAAGACGAGGAAATATGACGAAGCGTCTGTAGCGCTTGGTTCACTGTGAAAGACCGGTGTGTTACTGAGTCTGAAATGTTGGAGACAAAGACATTAAAGACATTACACCACAATCACTGATAAGACCATTTATGTAGTTTTATTTTTCAGTATCATATGGTTTGACATGGTCAGTCAAACATGTTTAATTAAGGATTTAATTTTATTTTTAATTTCAGATGCACTTTAAATCTTTTCTGTTAGTTAATAAAGCTATTCTTTGTTGTAAGTTGGTCCATATTTCTTTCTTTTTTATTCTCTTATACGTTAATAAGGACACAGTGTTATGCAGAGGTACTTATAACAATTTATAGACTAATGATTCTATTTATAGTCGCAGGGGGGGCAGAAAATAATTGAGTAGCACTGAGGTGTGCTAAAAATGTTTTTTTTAATTTTTGCTAAAATAAGAATAATTAATCATAATGTTGTCTTGTCTCTTTTTATCTAAAATTCTTCAAATGCTAACATTTTCAGATGTTTTAGGATGAAACTTCCTTGAAGAAAAAAATCTATGATGCACAAAAATCTCTGAACATGATTCTTGATTCGTCAATTATACTGGTCAGTGATAAAGGCTTTAGATTATAATGTTTAATAGTAATTCAGTCTAAAAGTCTTAAGATATACTTTACTTCCATAATAAACTTTGGAAGTAAAAACTCATTCTTTAGTAGCAAATTGTTTAAAATCTCATCACTTTGATGACATTTGGTATATTGATGAATCTTTTACCTTTTTTTTAAACTCAGAATTGTTAATAGGTGAGAAGACAATTTGATGGAAAACATTGCAGAGAAATGGGTTATTTTTTATGAATGGAATATGTCCCCCTAATTATATCTGTAAGGATTTTTTTTTTTATTCTTCTCTTAAAAAGACAGCCTTGTCTTGAATGAAATGACCAATGTTTGCATATCATATTTGACTTCAAATTGTTGTGAATCCTCTTCAGACATTAGGAGATGAAAAGTTGTCAGAATCTTTTTCCTAATTTTTTCCTGGTTGCCATAACGTGAAACCTCAAATTTTGAATTGTATTTGACTGTATTTATAACGTGATCACGTATGATAGATTAATTCATTTTACACACACGCAAATGAAAATGAACTGATGAATTCTAAACATCACGTTATGAATGATTTGTGCTTTGTGATTAATGCCTCTGCTCTAGTTTCACTAGAAAACAGATGTAATCATGAGTGTTTGGGTCCATGAAGGAGGATTCCTCTGAAACTGTGTCAGCGTGGTCGTGTCTCTCACAGAATCTCGTCCTCGTCCCCGTGGTCGCGTCCTTGCTCGTCCCCGTTTGCTGTCACGAGGATTTATGTGTTTTAAAGGAGCCGAGACCCCTCGTTATCTCAGGCTGTCATCTCTAATTGGCTGTCAGCCCCCCCCCCACGACACCCACTGACCGGTGCTATCCAATCCCTCAATAAACAACACACACACACACACACACACACACACACACACACACACACTGCAGAACGACAGGGTTTCAAACATGTTCTCAATAGTTCAGTCTGTGAATATTTGGACAGTTTTACATCTTTATTCTTCAGTTTCTGAGCTTCAGCTCATCTCAGTGAATAAAAGGCAAGGCAAGTTTATTTGTAGAGCACAATTCATACACAGGGCAATTCAAAAGGAAAATCATAAAACATAGAATTCATATGCACGGTTAAACAGAACTGTTTTCAGCCTGGTCTTAAACATTGTCAGCGTTGAGGCCTGTCTCACATTCTCTGGAAGACTGTTCCAGATTTTAGTTGTAGGTGAACAACAACAAGTTAACAAGTTAGCACGGATGCTAACAAGTTAGCACGGATGTTAGCACGGATGCTAACAAGTTAGCACGGATGTTAGCACCGATGCTAACAAGTTAGCACGGACTCTAGCACCGATGCTAACAAGTTAGCACGGATGCTAACAAGTTAGCACGGATGTTAGCACGGATGCACGGATGTTAGCATGGATGCTAACAAGTTAGCACGGATGTTAGCACGGATGCTAACAAGTTAGCACGGATGTTAACAAGTTAGCACGGATGCTAACAAGTTAGCACGGATGCTAACAAGTTAGCACGGATGTTAGCACGGATGCTAACAAGTTAGCACGGATGTTAGCACGGATGCTAACAAGTTAGCACGGACGTTAGCACGGATGCTAACAAGTTAGCACGGATGCTAACAAGTTAGCACGGACGTTAGCACGGATGCTAACAAGTTATCACGGACGTTAGCACGGATGCTAACAAGTTAGCACGGACGTTAGCACGGATGCTAACAAGTTAGCACGGATGCTAACAAGTTAGCACGGACGTTAGCACGGATGCTAACAAGTTAACACGGATGCTAACAAGTTAGCACGGATGTTAGCACGGATGCTAACAAGTTAGCACGGATGTTAGCACGGATGTTGGCACAGACGTTAGCACGGATGTTAGCACGGATGTTAACAAGTTAGCACGGATGCTAACAAGTTAGCACGGATGTTAGCACGGATGCTAACAAGTTAGCACGGACGTTAGCACGGATGCTAACAAGTTAGCACGGATGCTAACAAGTTAGCACGGACGTTAGCACGGATGCTAACAAGTTAACACGGATGCTAACAAGTTAGCACGGATGTTAGCACGGATGCTAACAAGTTAGCACGGACGTTAGCACCGATGCTAACAAGTTAGCACGGATGCTAACAAGTTAGCACGGACGTTAGCACGGATGCTAACAAGTTATCACGGACGTTAGCACGGATGCTAACAAGTTAGCACGGATGCTAACAAGTTAGCACGGATGTTAGCACAGACGTTAGCACGGATGTTAGCACGGATGTTAACAAGTTAGCACGGATGCTAACAAGTTAGCACGGACGTTAGCACGGATGCTAACAAGTTAGCACGGATGTTAGCACGGATGCTAACAAGTTAGCACGGATGCTAACAAGTTAGCACGGACGTTAGCACGGATGCTAACAAGTTAACACGGATGCTAACAAGTTAGCACGGATGTTAGCACGGATGCTAACAAGTTAGCACGGATGCTAACAAGTTAGCACGGATGTTAGCACGGATGCTAACAAGTTAGCACGGATGTTAGCACGGATGCTAAAAAGTTAGCACGGATGTTAGCACGGATACTAACAAGTTAGCACGGATGTTAGCATCTAACCTGTTAGCATCTAGACCTGATGTTAGCATCCGTGATAACTTGTTACTTGTTAGCATCCGTGCTAACCTGTTAGCATCCATGCTAACATCCGTGCTAACTTCCGTGAACATGCACGGTTAAACAGAACTGTTTTCAGCCTGGTCTTAAACATTGTCAGCGATGAGGCCTGTCTCACATTCTCTGGAAGACTGTTCCAGATTTTAGTTGTAGGTGAACAACAACAAGTTAACAAGTTAGCACGGATGCTAACAAGTTAGCACGGATGTTAGCACGGATGCTAACAAGTTAGCACGGATGTTAGCACCGATGCTAACAAGTTAGCACGGATGTTAGCACCGATGCTAACAAGTTAGCACGGACGTTAGCACGGATGCTAACAAGTTAGCACGGATGCTAACAAGTTAGCACGGATGTTAGCACGGATGCTAACAAGTTAGCACGGATGTTAGCACAGACGTTAGCACGGATGTTAGCACGGATGTTAACAAGTTAGCACGGATGCTAACAAGTTAGCACGGATGTTAGCACGGATGTTAACAAGTTAGCACGGATGCTAACAAGTTAGCACGGACGTTAGCACGGATGCTAACAAGTTAACACGGATGCTAACAAGTTAGCACGGATGTTAGCACGGATGCTAACAAGTTAGCACGGATGTTAGCACAGACGTTAGCACGGATGTTAGCACGGATGTTAACAAGTTAGCACGGATGCTAACAAGTTAGCACGGATGTTAGCACGGATGCTAACAAGTTAGCACGGACGTTAGCACGGATGCTAACAAGTTAGCACGGACGTTAGCACGGATGCTAACAAGTTAACACGGATGCTAACAAGTTAGCACGGATGTTAGCACGGATGCTAACAAGTTAGCACGGATGTTAGCACGGATGCTAACAAATTAGCACGGATGTTAGCACGGATGCTAAAAAGTTAGCACGGATGTTAGCACGGATGCTAACAAGTTAGCACGGATGTTAGCATCTAACCTGTTAGCATCTAGACCTGATGTTAGCATCCGTGCTAACTTGTTACTTGTTAGCATCCGTGCTAACTTGTTAGCATCCATGCTAACATCCGTGCTAAATTCCGTGAAAAGTGTAGATAAGATACTTTCAGTTTTCACATGCACGGTTAAACAGAACTGTTTTTAGCCTGGTCTTAAACATTGTCAGCGTTGAGGCCTGTCTCACATTCTCTGGAAGACTGTTCCAGATTTTAGCTGCAGAAAACTGGAATGTAGCTTCACCATGTTTAGTCCTGACTCTGGGCACCTGCAGGAGACCAGTCCCTGAGGTTCTCAGGATCCTAGATGGCTCGTATGGCTCTAACATGTCATAGATGTATTTTGGTGCTAGACCATGAAGAGACTTGTACACAAGTAAAGCTGTTTTAAAGTCTATTCTCTGAGTGACAGGAAGCCAGTGCAGAGACATGAGCACTGGACTAATATGGTCATATTTTCTGGTTCTAGTCAGGACTCGAGCTGCAGCGTTCTGAATGTTCTGTAGTTGTTTAACAGCTCGTTTAGAGAGACCAGTGAGCAGGCCATTGCAGTAGTCTAACCTGCTGGAGACAAATGCATGGATCAGTCTCTCCAAGTCTGGTTTAGACACTATATTTTTGATTTTGGCAATGTTTTTTAGATGGTAAAAGGCTGTTGATATTGTTGACTTTATGTGGCTGTGAAAGTTCAGGTCTGAGTCCATTAGCACCCCTAGATTTTTAACCTGTGTTTTTGGTTTTAGAGAACGAGACTGAGGGTGACTGATTACACGTTCTCTTTGCTTCAGTGGCCCAAAGACGATTATTTCAGTTTTTTCTGAGTTTGGCTGGAGAAAGTTGTTTTGCATCCACACAGTGATTTGTTTATTACAGCGACAGAGTGAATCCACAGACCCATGTTCACCTGCTGTCAGAGACACATAGATCTGAGTGTCGTCTGCATAGTTGTGGTAAGACACATTGTTGCTGCGTATTAGTTGAACAGGAGGGGCCCCAGGATCGAGCCCAAAATAATGAAAAACTACGTGTCAGATTAGACCATTTCAACCCTTCTATTGCATTGAATAAGAAAATACAAGGCGAGCTCCCCACATCTTCCATTCACAGTTATTTAAACTATTCCACCTTCTGTCTTAAGTCTATTACCCAGATAAACTCCTAAAAACAACTCTAAGTTGCTCACATGTTCCACAATAAAAAATATCACCGTGGAAATCAGTTTCATTGATGAAACATGATGTGGTTCATAGAAACAGGGTCAAACCAGCTCAGGAAATATTGAGCTTCAAGAAAAGAGATAAGTAGATAAGATATTTTATTCCCTGGTGGGTTATATTATACTAATATTTACACTTCAACAA
>JAYKQN010000035.1:1782500-1790000 GCA_036785175.1 Eupleurogrammus muticus | reverse complement strand
ATTACAGATACAATATACGTCATTTTTGCTGGAGAAAAGCAGTAAAAGTCCACTCAGTCCACTTATGATGCTGTTGTTTACCTCATAAAAATCTTTGGCTCATTCAGTTACTCGTGTAATTATCAGGTGGATCTCTGACACATTTAAAGTCTTTTAGCACCAAATATTCCCTTTGTGTTTCCTCAGACAGGGTTTCCCTGCTGATTTGTGGTGAAAGTATCTGTCTATAAACCAAGGAGTGTCTGTCAGTCTGTTCCTCACATTTCTCTCTGACTCAACTTTTAGTAAAGTTTGTAGGGGTATCAGTCTTGTTGATTTTTTTTTTCATATACAATTCTTATTAAAACTTGTAGGTGTTCTGTGGTGGTGCAGGGGGAAGTGTTCTTGCCTCATGAGCAGCAGACTTGTGTCCTGAGTCCTAGCTGAAGCATTTCTTTGTGTCTATAACAATAAATATATTTTACAAAATAAAAATTTACTTTATTCCTCACTAACACAGACCACAAAACTACAAACTTCCTGAGAAAACTTCACGTGCTGCCATCTTTTCTTCTTTCTATAGACTAAACGCTGAAACTCCAAGAAGCGTTCACTGACCCTCAGGAAATCCAGACACTAGAAACACACACTTTCTACAGGAATACATACTTTCTACAGGAACACACATTTTCTACAGGAACACACTTTCTACAGGAACACACACTTTCTACAGGAACACACACTTTGTACAGGAACACACACTTTCTACAGGAACACACACTTTCTACAGAAACACACACTTTCTACAGGAACACACACTTTCTACAGGAACACACACTTTCTACAGAAACACACACTTTCTACAGGAACACACACTTTCTACAGGAACACACACTTTCTACAGGAACACACACTTTCTACAGAAACACACACTTTCTACAGGAACACACACTTTCTACAGGAACACACACTTTCTACAGAAACACACACTTTCTACAGAAACACACACTTTTTACAGGAACACACACTTTCTACAGAAACACACACTTTCTACAGGAACACACACTTTCTACAGAAACACACACTTTCTACAGGAACACACACTTTCTACAGGAACACACACTTTCTACAGCCACTGCACTAGTTCTAACAAAAAGGTCATAACATATTGATAATATTGATCGATATCTAGTGGATTTGACTCATTTAGACAGCTGAAGCTTTATATTAGCTTCAAATAACTTCTAAATACATTTTTAGTGCAGAAGGAGGATGTGGATGTAATGCACATCATGTAGGAATGTGATAATGATCAGTAGGAACATCCTGAGTTCCTGAATCTCTAGCCACAGACTTTTTTTCTCCAAAGTACAGCGTTCCTCACTCAGACGGTTCAGACGGTTATCAGTGCTTACAAAGCGAATACATATTCCTCTTTCTGTGAACTCCGTCTCTCTCCATCGAGCCTGAACTCATCCTAATTAGTGCTTCAGGAGTCCTGTCAGCAAGGTCACCGTTGCCGCGGCAACGCTTGGCTGGCGGGATGATGCACGGAATAATGACGAGGAGCTATCACGGCAACATCAGCATCAGCAGCATCGGGAGATTAAAAAAAAATCCACTTAGAGGAAAAATAAATAACATCATCAGGAAGATTAGAGCCCGAAGGAGAGAACAGGGTTTTCTCTTCTTTCCTACTGAAACTTTTTAAAGCTTGGAAAGTACTGGGAGTCTGGATCCTTCTTTTGTATTTCAAACAATGCTTTTATAATGACAGGCTAACTTCTTCTAGCAGTATCACTGTTAATATTCTGCTCGCTGTGGCCAGTGGGATCATCCCTTTAATAAACCAGGCTGCCGTTCATCATTCATCACGCAGCAGCTCCAGTCCGATGCGTTCATTCAAACGCTCCATCTGCATGGCTAGACATCAGAATTATTGATCAGGACTGAATGTTTCCTCATATTCCTCTCATATCAGATCAATACGCTTCTGTTGCTGCTGCTGAGCTTCACACATTCACATGGATGTGTTTTTAAAACGAGGAGGCAAACTTGGAAAGAGTTTACTTAATCGCTTAAAACTGCATTTTTTATTCACAAGTAACCTTAAGATGGACTCAGTAACCATAGCAACTGTCTGTCCACGCTGGCAGTGTCCTGATTAAATAACTTAACTTAGATTCATAAAACAGAACCATGTGTACAGTTTATTTCAGGATATAGCTGCACATGGCACAGGAGTGAACTATATCCGTTTTTTATTGAATTTTCTGGATGGATATTCAGGACAGCAGCACTTTCTTTACAGTGTAAAGCCCAGTATTATGGATCCTCCTCAGGTTGCACGGTTTGGGTCTGAGGATGCTCACCTGACCTTAGAAAAACCTTTTACAAAAATATATTATCATATAATATATATTCTAATGTAAGTCATATAATAAATAAGTAATAGTAAGTCAATGTGACTCCATTAGGTTTTATGCTTTAGGAATTTTCCATATTTGCATATTGTTGTCATATGGAAACAAAGCTTTTTAGCATATTAGAAAAAAAGAAAACTTATAGAATCTAAATTAAATAAGAAATACAAAAAGATGAGAAGAAGTTTATTTCAACCAGCTCATGAGTTCAGGTTTTATTTGGTGACAATTTTATTAAAAAACGATGATGAAAACAATTTTCACATCACATCAAAAAAAAGGAGCTGGCAAACAGAATATGGTCATGTGACCTAATAAATTGCATGTCCTTTATATCACAGCTTTTTATAAAATTAAAGATAAAGTAATAATTATATGGAAACACTATGCAAAAATAGAATAATCTTTGCTATATATTATAATAAATGTATAATATTATGTACACACACATTTATTATAACGTACATATTATATAACATTATGATATTTAGCAAATATTTATTTATTCAGAAGGAATCATTAACAAAAGTTAGAACGCTCCACCACGTTCATGTTTTCACTTACACACTTGTATGAGTTGAATATTGAACAGGATTAAAACCTTCGTCCTACGTCCATGTTCCTCCTGTTCCTCCCCACTCGTCTCTTCTACAGCTTTTTCCTTTTCTTTTCTATCTTTTCTTTTTTTTTTTAACAGTCTGCTGTCAAACGTTTTATGCGGGTTATTACACCGCGGTGCGTTTTAGTGCCGCTGCAGGCCCGGAGCCATAAATCCCTGAATAACAGTCACATTAATGCCCCCCCCACATAAAAGTGATGTGTTTTCCTGCTGCCGAGCGGCTGACGAGCCTCGTAAAATATCGGCCGACCACTTTATCTGAGATGGAGCCGGAGGAGGAGGAGGAGGAAACACCTGAAGGGGGGGGAGAAGGGTGATAGCGACGGGATGTCCACAGGTAAAACGCAGTAAATGGCTGCGTTCATACAGTGTTTTATCCACTGGTGGTGGTGGTGGGGGGGGGGTTAGTATAGACTAATTAAAACATAGAAATATTATATTCAGCTCTGCTCAATGCATCTAAATGCTGCTGAATCTTAAACACTGTATTTATACACATATTATTATTATCATATTAAACGTACTGGTTTAATTGTAATTGTGCTATAACACACATTCACCCATGTTATCAATGGTTTTAATGGAAATTATTTTATTTTCATGCTTTCAACTAGTTTTGTGTTCAAGGTGGATTAAATATATAAAATCTATCATTGATTTTCAGTTACACCATTTATCAAAAGATGTCAAAAAATCACACAAAATTAATGATTTTTGTAAGAAAAATGGTACAAATGGACTTTTAAATGACAAGAAACCAACATGAACATAAAATGTACATTTTGAAAAACCTGATGAATGATTCTTAAAACTAAATTTTTTATTTTTTTTATAAATATGATTTATCACAGCCTTATTGTTTCATTTTTTATTTTGAGTATCTGATATGTTTAGTTAAGTAAGAAATCAGCTGTAAAGGTTATATAAATGTTATATTACATAACTGCTTCTCCTATTTATAATAATAAATAAATATAACTAACAAATAATAAGCTGCTGGTGATAGTTCTTAATAATATTTTTTTCATTGTGTTATTATCATATTCCTTTCATAACAGTGAATAATTCTAACTGTATAACTGTGACTTTGTTCATTCTGATGATAACGATGAAAACGCGTTGATGTTTAACCTGCTGAGCTGTGATGTGAACGTGAGATTCATTTATTCAGAAAAGCTGAAATAAAAACAGAGAATCACAATGTGGAGGATCAGAAAGCTGCAGGAAACACAGAAAACTGGATTTACAACCTTAGAAAGGAGAAAAGTAAAGCAGCACATGTTGGTAGCTTTGTCTCTGAGAGAAAACCACCATGTTCCTCCTGCTGTATAAAGTCCTGTTGACTGGAGCAGTTAAAACTGCATGACAAGCGGATGGGATGGTGATGACCGCTCCAGGTATTAGTCAGGCCCGCAGGCGTTTTTCAGGGAAACTTCAAACTGTGATTGGAAAAGAATCCAAAACATTAAAGTGATGTTGTCTTATTGTTGCTTCTCTGGTAAATGACCATGGAATAAATGCATTCACGGTGTGAAGCATCAGAAGCTTCTTCTGTGTTTTACCAGACAGACACAACATAAAGAAATAAGATGATTATTCCTCATCCAGCGTCAGAGGGACTTATGCTCCTATTGTTTTCATTATTTAGGTTTTTAATTTGCAGGAGTACTGCACGAAGCATTTTTTTTAAAGTGGGTATCTCCATTTAGAAATAAAAAGTAAAATAAAGCTCATTTGTAACCTCTGCATGAATTCATTTGTGTAATGAGCTGCTGCTTCGGTTTCTCTGAAGAAATATGAAGCCGCGGCTGATTAAATGAAAGCAGGTTCATTCGCAGAGTCTCTGTCTCTGGATCAGTTTTAAATAAACCAGCCTGTCCCCTAGAATACGTCTTATTGTCAGCATCAGCCTGTCAATGCAGCTTTATTAAAAGTGATGACTCCCTTTAAGATCAGGATCTTTAATTCACATAAAAACAGTCAAACAACCAACAAACACAAGAGAATGAAATATATATATATATATATATATATATATATGTAAATCTGAGCAGAAGGTGATAAGAGAACAGGATGAATCAGTCTTATCAGAGCAGAACTCTTATTTCTCATGTATTTTCAATTTTTTCGTGTATTTTCGTATTTCCCGTCTATTTTTGTATTTCTCATGTATTTTCATATATCTTGTGTTTTTTCGTATTTCCTGTCTATTTTTGTATTCCTTGTGTATTTTCGTACTTCTCGAGTATTTTCGTATTTCCCATGTATTTCCCGTGTATTTCCTGTGTATCTTCGTATTTCCCGTGCATTTTCGTATTTCTCGTGTATTTACTTATTTCTGTAAACCTGTAAAAATTTGCAAAAATGCATCTGATTCTGTGTAGTTTGTATAATGTTTTGCATGATGGATTTAAGAAAAGTCTCTGGAAACATGTTCCTGAGAAATTTCTTAACTTCTTACTTCATAAAAATAGATGAAAGAAAAAAAAATGTAAAAAGATAAAAATTCCAAAGCTGCAATAATCAATGGGCAGAAAATCAATTTCTACAATTTTTGTTTGCATCAAATTGTTTTTAAACATCTCATACAAACAAGTTTGTTTCATAATTATGTTAAAATCTTTCAAATTACATCTGGTGATGATGGAAAAGTTGCACACAATAACAATTAGCTTCCAAACTATTTGTAATATCACAAATTCTATTTATAGCCTTTAAAACTGGATTTTTCATTAGTACGAGCCGATACAGAACCAGAGGACGAGATGATGTTGGTGCAGCGGATTTTAAAACGTGAATGTGTGTGTTATAACACGTGTGTGGATTGTTGAATGGAGGCTCATTAGTCCAGGTACGAGTCTCCTGCAGCTCCTCCACTTCCTGCTCGTCACCAATTAACGGTGAATCTCTTTCTGTTTCTGCTTCTTCCTGGAAACCTGAGAAACAAACAAGTGCATTGAAAACAGAGAGAATCTCCATGAAAGGATTTGGCAGAAACTCTCCTCCGTTACCACCAGCTCTGGTTTGGATTGTGTGCTTTTGTTTTATTGGATTTGCATCTGTTTCATGCTCGTACTGAATTGTTTCCTCTGCTGCTGAAAATCACACCACACACACACAGGCTGATTTTCAATGGAATAAAGAGGCTTTTTAATGGGGTTATACTTAGAAAGTCAACACAACCATTACCATTCATACATGTTTGGTGAAAAAAATAAAATATATTTTCAATCTGGGCTTCTTTTTTATTGCAAAATCCATCTTAAAAACCTTCTCAAGCTTAAGAGCAAAGCATTTAACTCAACCAAAAACATTTTGATGATCGTTGATCTGATTTTTGTGGATTTATCCTTTAAGGTCAGCTCAGTATTTAGTATAGCAGTTCCTCCTTTAGCAAATTTGCACATACACATGGATTTATGTAAAAACAAAACCTTCGGTGAAAAATGTTAAGGAGTTTGCTTGTGAAGCACTGTTTTTGCAGTATATTAGTTGTTCCTTATTGACCTTTTTTTTGTTGTAAAACTTTATTAGCAGGTGTTTTAATGCAGTTTTACACTGTTCTGGTGAAGTTGGAGACTCCTGGTTTCTGTTTTTCTTACTTTGTCTATGACAGGGACGTCAAAGACCTCCACTCCATTAGGGGGCAGCAGAGTGTTCACAGGGAGCATACAGCACAGAGTATGAGTATGAAGTGTAGACACCAAGTGACACCATGAAAACATATTTAACAGGGATGAGAAGACAGGCGGAGAGAGACGGAGATAAAGAGACAAACCAAAGTCTCCCAAAGCTAAGACGAGGAAATATGACGAAGCGTCTGTAGCGCTTGGTTCACTGTGAAAGACCGGTGTGTTACTGAGTCTGAAATGTTGGAGACAGAGACATTAAAGACATTACACCACAATCACTGATAAGACCATTTATGTAGTTTTATTTTTCAGTATCATATGGTTTGACATGGTCAGTCAGAAATGTTTAATTAAGGATTTAATTTAATTTTTAATTTCAGATTCACTTTAAATCTTTTCTGTTAGTTAATAAAGCTATTCTTTGTTGTAAGTTGGTCCATATTTCTTTATTTTTTATTCTCTTATACGTTAATAAGGACACAGTGTTATGCAGAGGAACAGGAAAGTAATGACGTATGTACGTATTTCAACAAAGGAAAACCTAACACAAACTGAGACGTTTTATATTCAGCAGTTTCCTCGTTGACAGGAATCTCCAGACGTTGTGGTCAGGGTTCACGTCAGTGACTGACCTGCCGTCAGCCTCGTCCCGCCAACCCGACGTCTTCCGCTTCCTGCAGCAGACCAGATCAGACCTGATCCTGATCCTGATCCTCGGTCCAGACCTGACGGACGTCTGTCTGTAGAGGTAATCGATGGCGGTGGGGGGTCAAACCTGGAGTGATCAGCATCAGCTGACGTCGTGTCGTCCATACGGATCATTCAGAACCAGTTTGTTCATACAGTT
>JAYKQN010000035.1:1602500-1777500 GCA_036785175.1 Eupleurogrammus muticus | reverse complement strand
AATCCTATAAGAACATTTTACTACCTTCATGAATAACACTATTTACCTTCTATAATTAAAAGGTAGTCAGTATATTAAGCCTTTAATATAAAGAATATTTCTTTATTCTCCTTATCTTCTAAAATCTGCTCTGGTTCTTTCCGTGTTATTTGTGGTTGAGCGTGTTCGTGTGGATGAACTGAAGGCAGCGAGCGTCTGTGTGTTCAACATATCAATGAGAGAATAAATAAATTCTGAGTCAGCTCAAGTTTTTGCAGATAGTTTACAGCGTTTATTCTTAGATTCTGGTGACGTCTTCCTGCTGAGGATCATGTTAGTGGCATCACTGGTTCTGTTGGTTCTGTTGGTTCTGTTGGTTCTGTTGGTTCTGTTGGTTCTGGTGGTTCTGATGGTTCTGGTTGGTCGGGATCAGGATTCAGTTTCATCATCAGTCCTTATGAATCCTGATTTTTTTTCCAGGAGGAGGTGGAAACCAGTCGATGTGACGTGTTAATTATGTAGAGAATATAAGAGCAGATAAAGACGCTTCGTTTCATTAATCACCTCAGCGAGGGTCCAGAACTCAAATAAGGTTGTGTATTAAAAAAAATGATTAAATTCAACCAAGTCCTGGAGGTGTGATTCTTTTCAATAAGGTCCAGTCTGCATTCTTAACCTCAGCTGTTCAGGTTTTTATAAAATCTAATAAACGTTAGTTCAGACGTTGACTGATCGACAGACTACTGAAACAGGACCATGTGGTTTTTCTTGTAAATGGACCAGTGCCCATAAAAATGAACTAGACAGAATAAAACCCCCCATAAGTCATAGTAGAACTGTTCCATTCACTGTTAGTGAACACACACACACACACACACACACACACACGTTTCTGCTCTGGCCTCTTCGCTGTTGTGGATGTTTTCAGTGCTCGTGCTGCCACCAGCTTAATCTACATCCAGTAATGAGGTGAAAGCATTTAATTGATGTCAAATATACTGTATTTACACAATAACTGCACCTGAAGCTGCGTTTATTATTGTCAGGGCTCATTCCTTTAGGACTATGCGGCGCAGCACAGTCCCTGATTGGCCCGATTAAGTTCCAATTTGAATGAAATCACTTGCAACCAGAAGGAGGCCAGACTGAGAATGTGAGCTCACGTGATTGAGATGGTTTTAACCAGGTTAATAGATAATAGGTCCAGGTTTAAACTGTCCACCTGTATGACAAACCTGCTTATAATCCTTGCAAAAACATATTGAATCCACCGCACAGGTCCTCTGTACAACACTGAGCTTTGTTTTGAAAGCAGCGTGTCTGTACTCTGTTAAACGGAGTGTACTTACTTCTGAGATTAGACCCACATTAGCAGAATCGATGTGAAACTGCTCAGTGATCCATGAGAATGAAGCTGCCAGCTTTTAGCTTTAAAGAGCACAGGGATGAAATAAAATCAAACTGGGCTGTGGTAATTTATCCCCCGACGAGACTCAGCAGAACCTCAGCGGCATTAATAACCTCAAAAAAAGCAAAACGAAGGAGGACAGTTTGGATTCCAAACACTAAATTAAACACACTTAGATTCAAAAGGGGGACAGAAATATTTTATTAGATTTCAGATTTAACCTCCTGCTTCATGGTTGCTGTGTTTTTTTCTGTTTAAATTAGAATCTCATTTTAAATGTCAAATAATCCGACTCGTTTTGAGGAAAACAGCTGCATCATATCATGTCTGTTGAGGAGTAAAAAAAAATAATGAATGAACTCCTCAAAATGTGAACTCATCAAATCCATCTGTACGTGTTGGAATTGAATCAGATTCTTTTCTGAGGCAAAGGTTGTTTTTTTTTGGAGTTTCACCTTGTACGATGTGAGGGTCTAAGCCAGTGTGTGCAGGGAGCATACAGCACAGAGTATGAGTATGAAGTGTAGACACCAAGTGACACCATGAAAACATATTTAACAGGGATGAGAAGACAGGCGGAGAGAGACGGAGATAAAGAGACAAACGAAAGTCTCCCAAAGCTAAGACGAGGAAATATGACGAAGCGTCTGTAGCGCTTGGTTCACTGTGAAAGACCGGTGTGTTACTGAGTCTGAAATGTTGGAGACAAAGACATTAAAGACATTACACCACAATCACTGATAAGACCATTTATGTAGTTTTATTTTTCAGTATCATATGGTTTGACATGGTCAGTCAGAAATGTTTAATTAAGGATTTAATTTATTTTTACTACTATAATATATTCCTTATATACGCTTATAAGGACACAGTGTTATGCAGAGGTACTTATAACAATTTATAGACTAATGATTCTATTTATAGTCACGGGGGGGATGTTGTGTTGCTTCTATACAAACTGTAAAGCCCGTTGGGGTAAATCAGTGATTTGTGATTCTGGACTATACAAATAAATTTAATTGAATTAACTTGATTTAAATTAATGTGTGGACAATGGAAATAAATGTAAAAAAAAAACCTTAGCAACCCTCTTAGCAACCAAGTCTAGTCCTGTGTGTCCCAGTCTTCCTGCAGATGTTCTCTGTGTTTAGGAACTTTGACCTTGTTTGACCACAATGGGATATCAGCTGTTCAGCTTTTTTCTTTTATTTTTTCCTGACTTCTCTTGGATTTATTGCTGCAGAGACGCTTTATCGCTGAGTCCTCCATCACAGGAGGATCATCCTGTTTGTCTTTGCTGGGGGGGGGTTAGGGCTTGTTTCTGGTTGTGCAGGTAAAAACTAAAACAGGCAGGAACCATCCTCATGCTCGAGGCTCCAGATGAATTTATCTGAAATCCAATTTGCAGCCTCTGCAGCTTCTTTGCTTCGTTAATTTCTGTTTGTGTTTTTTTTTAGCTGCTGATTTTCTCTTATTCATTCAGACGCAGCGTCTCTCCCTAATTCCTGTGGATATATGCTTGACTTAATGGAGCTTTGAGAATTAATTTTGGACTGTGAAGGCTCCATCCAGAGGAGGCTTCCACGGCCGCGGCTGTTTAACAGGCCTGATTCTAAATGAGCTTTGTGAGCAGGAAGAAGAGACGAGTAGAGGAACTGAGGGAATTAGTCAGTCTGCACTTTGTTCATTAAAGCGTTTCACACGGAGATGATGAATGAAGAGGAGACGACAGAACAACCTCCTGGAACCCAGAACCCGGGCTTTGGACCCTTGTTTGGTGAAATGGAATCTTCTTCATGTGTTCTGAGGTCATTTTCTGCATCACTTTGGTATCCATTAGTAGTAGAAGTAGTAGTAGTAGTAGTACTGAAAAATCCCAAACGTTTTATAATACAGTACAGAAACATTCATCACGTCTCTAAAAATATACATTTTTTGTAAATGTTGATTTCTTGTCATTTAAAAGTCTAATTGCATAATTTTTCCACTTTGAATATAAAACTGATTGTGGTGTAATGTCTTTAATGTCTCTGTCTCCAACATTTCAGACTCAGTAACACACCGGTCTTTCACAGTGAACCAAGCGCTACAGACGCTTCGTCATATTTCCTCGTCTTAGCTTTGGGAGACTTTCGTTTGTCTCTTTATCTCCGTCTCTCTCCGCCTGTCTTCTCATCCCTGTTAAATATGTTTTCATGGTGTCACTTGGTGTCTACACTTCATACTCATACTCTGTGCTGTATGCTCCCTGTGAACACTCTGCTGCCCCCTAATGGAGTGGAGGTGCAACTGCACTTTATTCTAGGACGTAAAAAAAGAATCTAAATAAAAAAATAAAAAAGCAAGTTCCCCGATGTCTAACACCCCCCCACCTCACTATTTGAGAACCACAGTTCTATGGGAAATTAATGTATTTCGGTGTTTAATTTGGATCTTTAAACCCAGCCATCTCTTTATTTCTCACCTGCTGGTTCTGTCCTACGTTCCCGTCCAATACGATTATGTTTGCTGCTCCTTAACCTTCAATCAGAATCTGTTTATTGATCGGCTGAAGTGACACTTAGCTCCTCTGCTGTGGAAATTGATTATTATTACTATTATTATTGCTTTACAATAGCAGCGTCACTATCTGACAGCTGCTGCTTTAAGCCTGAACCAATGTGATGTTCTCGTCATTATTCCCACAGCGACTCCAGGACAGTATTTATTTTAAATTTTACAGGGAATTAAAAAAGAGACAGCGTATAATAAGAGCTCGTATCAGGATTCATCATCTGACAATAGACGACAAGTCAAGTCAGTTTTTATTTGTTCAGCCCCAGAAAATCACACATTACACATTGTACAAAGAAAAACTCCCTAAAAATCCCCTTTAATGAAACGTCAGGAAGAGAAACAGAGCAGGATCAATGCAATAGATGATGTGAACAGTAAAAGTTGAATATGACAGTGAATAGAACAGAAATCTATTGAATTGTGGTGTTTGAGGTGACAGGAGCCGACAGGAACAGAACGTACAAGCACACACGTCCTGATTTCATTATTCTGTTTACCTGCTTCTTCTGACACAGATTCACCCGATTTGTTCAAGTCAAACGTGCAACGAGCTTTTAAGGGAAAAAGATCGGAAATCAAACCCTGCAGGGAGCAACATGTCTCAGTGTTTACTGCTGGAAAACAAAGAAAATCATACAAGATATTTATTTACCGTGTTTTCAGGACCATAAGGCTCCGTACTAAAAGTCTGAGTCTGAGTTCTGTGTGTCATTGTATTGTACTGTATTTAACACACACATAAGGAACCTAACTATAGGGGAGGGTTTATATACACACACAGATATATACACACAGATATATACACACATAGATATATACACATAGATATATACACACAGATATATACACATAGATATATACACATAGATATATACACATAGATATATACACACATAGATATATACACACATAGATATATACACACATAGATATATACACATAGATATATACACACATAGATATATACACATAGATATATACACATAGATATATACACATAGATATATACACACATAGATATATACACACATAGATATATACACATAGATATATACACACATAGATATATACACACATAGATATATACACATAGATATATACACACATAGATATATACACACATAGATATATACACATAGATATATACACACATAGATATATACACACATAGATATATATACACATAGATATATACACATAGATATATACACATAGATATATACACACATAGATATATACACACATAGATATATACACATAGATATATACACACATAGATATATACACACATAGATATATACACATAGATATATACACACATAGATATATACACACATAGATATATACACATAGATATATACACACATAGATATATACACATAGATATACACACAGATATATACACATAGATATATACACATAGATATATACACATAGATATATACACATAGATATATACACACATAGATATATACACACATAGATATATACACATAGATATATACACACATAGATATATACACACATAGATATATACACATAGATATATACACATAGATATATACACACATAGATATATACACATAGATATACACACATAGATATATACACATAGATATATACACAAAGATATATACACAAAGATATATACACACATAGATACACACATAGATATATACACACATAGATATATACACATAGATATACACACATTGATATATACACAAAGATATATACACAAAGATATATACACACATAGATACACACATAGATCTATAAGTAGATATGAGACCTCATCCTCTGTTTCTGATTCCAACAGCAGCTAAATCTCCATCAAACATGCCAGCTTCACTTTCTTCACCATCAGAGTCACTTTCCTCTAAATGATGTGTTATCATCTGCTGGAAGTTGCTGCGCTACCGTAGTCCTGGTCTGGATGGAGAAATGGCACCGAAACGAAAGCACCAAGAAGGAAATGTTCAATTTTCATTTCTTCTGCTGCTTTACTGCTTTTAGTCAAATTGTGACCATAGCAACGCTTCTCCCACTCGTTCTTTGCTCTGTGATCCACTGATCCAGTCTTTGCTCTGTGATCCACTGATCCGGTCTTCGCTCTGTGATCCACTGATCCGGTCTCTGCTCTGTGATCCACTGATCCAGTCTTTGCTCTGTGATCCGCTGAGCCAGTCTCTGCTTCGTGATCCACTGATCCAGTCTCTGCTCTGTGATCCACTCATCCAGTCTTTGCTCTGTGATCCACTGATCCAGTCTGTGCTCTGTGATCCACTGATCCAGTCTCTGCTCTGTGATCCACTGATCCGGTCTTTGCTCTGTGATCCACCGATCCAGTCTCTGCTCTGTGATCCACTGATCCAGTCTTCGCTCTGTGATCCACCGATCCAGTCTGTGCTCTGTGATCCACTGATCCAGTCTCTGCTCTGTGATCCACTGATCCAGTCTCTGCTCTGTGATCCTCTGATCCAGTCTCTGCTCTGTGATCCTCTGATCCAGTCTCTGCTCTGTAATCCACTGATCCAGTCTTTGCTCTGTGATCCACTGATCCAGTCTCTGCTCTGTGATCCACTGATCCAGTCCCTGCTCTGTGATCCACTGATCCAGTCTGTGCTCTGTGATCCACTGATCCAGTCTCTGCTCTGTGATGCACTGATCCAGTCTTTCCTCCAACTCGTACCACCTGTCTTATGTCTTAAACTCAGCTGTGTAGCTGATTTCCTTCAGTTTAAACTGTGCTTTATCAGCGTGTCTCTTTACCATTTTCAGGTTGTTAAAACAACGATGTTCTGCATAACGCACATCCCCGTTATTTTATCTACAATCCATGCCCACACTTCCCCTACATACAGACATAGGGAGCACCAACATTTAGAAGGAAATAGAAGACTTTAATGTGGCCTTATAGTTGTGAAAATACAGTATATTAAAGATGATGGTTAGGAGCATTTTTTTATGCTGGTATTTTCCTGCAGGTGGAAAATAATATTGGACTTGCATTGTGCAGAAACACAGAGATACTGCTCCAAACCCATGGTAGTGTTGCTCTGTGGTGTTTGGATGTGTGAATAAGCAGCTGTTAGCTGTTAGCCAGCCAGCTCCGAATATATAAATCAACCTGAAAGCTAATGATGTGTTAGGGTTTATGGCGGGGAGGAAAAAGATTGCTGTTTGGGGTAAATATTGAAGTAGTCACACCCGCCTAATGCGACGAGTCAATACAGTCGATGTTTACAGGCCGTAAAAACCCAGCCAGTGTGTGTTCATCATCCTCCATGGCGACACAAACCACATGTGTGAAACAGAGTCATGAAGTGTTGGAGCTGGAAATGCCTGGATAAGGAAAACATGCAGATCCTTTCCTCCTTTGCTGATTTAAAACCAACACGACAGCAGTAAAACATGAAAACTTCAACTACAATAGAGCTTAATGTAGTAGGACATCATTAGAACATTAATATTTGAAGCATCAGTGTCAGAGAAGCATGTTTATTTATGTTTATTCCCTTTATCACAGTCACCAGATTCAGGTACATGAGATGAACGCCAGAGGAAAGAGGAAAAAACAAAAATACCTAATCCTAAATCTTTGATTAATGGTGAAATATTTGAACATTTGTTGAAATTAAGGCTCTGTTTAAACAATGGTGGTGAGACAACTTTGTGGAATTAAAACCTCTGTATGTCCAAAGATGCTTTTGTCACTTTTTAGTGAAGAACAGGAACTTACATCATGAACTCATGCATTAATGTATGCATGCAGATTTCTTTTCAAAATGCTTGTCTAAACATTGAATACAAACTAAAGATTGCCACCATGTGAGAAGCTTATAAAGGAAAAATCAACATTTAGCGGAGCTGTTAACAGTTTGCATGTGAAATATCAAAAGTCTAAATGGTTAATAATATTATTCAGGAAGCTCGTTGTAGTGTCCATTGTGTCAAATCTGCATCTGAAAAACAACTAAAAATAAATAGAAGTGGAGCAGAGCAGAAAGTAGGATATCTCCCCCTGAATGTGCTGGACAAATAAACCATAACACCACTCTCCACCTTCTGGATTTAAATAACACGGCCTGGTAGAAGCGTGTGTTGAAGAACTGAGGAAACCTCATTAGAAGCAGGTTTAACATGCAGCTCCACAACAATCCCACAGCGTCTTTTGTTTCCACTTCTCCGTGTCTTTAATCCTGTTTCTGGCTGACGTAATGTTCATTCTCCTGGTTTCCTCTGCTCAGACTGACAGGTGGTGATGGGGGGGTTAAAACAGGGTTTTTCATCCTGCCGTGATGAGCTGCAGCTAATGAGCAAACAGAGAAACTCCACAGCTGTTTCTCATGGGAAACCTGTTCACCATGTTACTGTTTTACACCACGTTACTGTTATACACCACGTTACTGTTATACACCACGTTACTGTTATACACCACGTTACTGTTATACACCACGTTACTGTTTTACACCACGTTACTGTTTTACACCACGTTACTGTTATACACCACGTTACTGTTATACACCACGTTACTGTTATACACCACGTGACTGTTATAGACCACGTTACTGTTATACACCACGTTACTGTTATAGACCACGTTACTGTTATAGACCACGTTACTGTTATACACCACGTTACTGTTGTACACCACGTTACTGTTTTACACCACGTTACTGTTATACACCACGTTACTGTTTTACACCACGTTACTGTTATACACCACGTTACTGTTATACACCACGTTACTGTTATACACCACGTTACTGTTATACACCACGTTACTGTTATACACCACGTTACTCTTATACACCACGTGACTGTTATACACCACGTGACTGTTATACACCACGTGACTGTTATACACCACGTTACTGTTATACACCACGTTACTGTTTTACACCACGTTACTGTTTTACACCACGTTACTGTTTTACACCACGTTACTGTTATACACCACGTTACTGTTATACACCACGTTACTGTTATACACCACGTTACTGTTATACACCACGTTACTGTTATACACCACGTGACTGTTATACACCACGTTACTGTTATACACCACGTTACTGTTATACACCATATAACTGTTATACACCACGTTACTGTTATACACCACGTTACTGTTATACACCACGTTACTGTTGTACACCACGTTACTGTTGTACACCACGTTACTGTTGTACACCACGTTACTGTTGTACACCACGTTACTGTTGTACACCACGTTACTGTTATACACCACGTTACTGTTATACACCACGTTACTGTTATGCACCACGTTACTGTTATACACCACGTTACTGTTGTACACCACGTTACTGTTGTACACCACGTTACTGTTGTACACCACGTTACTGTTGTACACCACGTTACTGTTGTACACCACGTTACTGTTATGCACCACGTTACTGTTATGCACCACGTTACTGTTGTACACCACGTTACTGTTATACACCACGTTACTGTTGTACACCACGTTACTGTTATACACCACGTTACTGTTGTACACCACGTTACTGTTATACACCACGTTACTGTTATACACCACGTTACTGTTATACACCACGTTACTGTTATACACCATATAACTGTTATACACCACGTTACTGTTATACACCACGTGACTGTTATACACCACGTGACTGTTATACACCACGTTACTGTTATACACCACGTTACTGTTATACACCATATAACTGTTATACACCACGTTACTGTTATACACCACGTTACTGTTATACACCACGTGACTGTTATACACCACGTGACTCTTATACACCACGTTACTGTTATACACCACGTTACTGTTATACACCATGTGACTGTTATACACCATGTGACTGTTATACACCACGTTACTGTTATACACCACGTTACTGTTATACACCACGTTACTGTTATACCCTGGGTCCTGTTACACAATTCATAATTTTGAACTAACTTTATCAGTTTTAACATTAAACTCTGCATCAGATTCATATTTTTACACCTTATCAACCGGGGTTTAGTACTGAGGTGACAGCCTCTAAATTCCATCATTTCTTAACACTTTGTTTCATCCATTCAGTCCACACTAGTAGCAGCTGCAGAATATTCTCCAAAGCTGCAGCTTAAATGGTGTTTATGGTAAAATAAAAGCAGGACTGTAGTCCTTAAGGTTCAGTCTGGGTCAGTACTGACTTCTCCATCACATTGTGTTAATGCTCATAGCTGTGGTGCTGCCTTCCTCCATGCTCCTGGCTGTTGCTCTGTGTTTTATGATGTATTTGTTAGTGTGACAGGTATGACAGCTGCTGCAGGATCAGCTGGTTTTCAGCTACATGTTAAGGTCTGTTTATTGGGAGTTTTATCTGGGTTTTTAACCTGGAAGGATCTAATGGAATCTGACTCACTCTGGAGAAAAATACAGATCATTCAGTTTACGTTCAACCAGAGTATGAAGGAGTTCATGAACGATTGATCATTTGAACACATTCAGTAACAACGCTGGTTAAGTGTGCATAACTGCTCCCTGAATATCAAAAGTCACACACTTTGTTAGCAAAGACGCTTAATTCACCTAAGGCTCAACTGAACAGACAGATACCAGCTGGATGAGACACCTGGCGTGACCTCTGACCTTTAAACCTGCCCTGACAGCCCGTGTTCATCTTCTCGTACGGAGGCGATAACATCGGCCTCTTCATCTCTGAGACGAGACGCTTTATTAGCTCCTGTGTAGCCAGAGGCTAACGGCAGGAGAGGAGCTGTTAATACAGGCTGTCAGCTGGAGTTATGAGCTTCAGTAAAGCTGCAGAGAAGCTGCAGTGTTGCTGTTCCAGAGGAGCAGCGAGCATGAGGGGTGTTCAGGGGTTTCATAGCGAGGCTGTAACTCAGTGGAAACTCAGCTCTATATTGTTGTGTTTATTTCTTTTGAATTCACTTAAGAAGCTTCACTCGGAGGATTTTCACCTGGACAACAGGGCTGTGACAAAATAATCGATACCACGTTTTATCGTGAGAGAAAGTACCGCGATATACTGTAATATAGATTAAACAGCAAATATTGATTTTTTTTTTAAAATGCAGTGAAATTCTGTGAATAAATACACAAGAAGTACTTTTTGCTTTTGAGAATTTATTTTATTTAGTCATTGATATCATGATGTATCATAAATACAATTTGTTTGCAGTATTCAGTCAACTAAACAATCAGGACTTTATTATATCTGGAATAAATGTTATGTACATCAACAACGTCTTTCAGAATAGTCAGAATTACATTTTGGATAGGTAATACACACACACACACACACACACACACATACATCCAGATGTTAAAACAACTCTATAGGAAAAATCAGCTGCTTAAAGCACAGATAAATATAACCAGCTGAAGGCGTTTCTGTGCAAATATAGTGCAAGTATAAAATAATGATTACTGCTCAAATCCTGTTTCATAGAATAGTCTTGACATTCAAAAATGTTCCATTCCCATTTGGAGAATGTGTTATCTGATGTTTCTGCAAATTCGGCAAATTAAGTGCCACAACAACAAATTAATGCTCAACTATTCTGATGTGCTGCAGAAAAACTACTTTAACTGTTCTCAAACACTAGAAAGCGTTTCACTAAAATGATGGTGAAATGCGTTAGATCAATAAAAGCCAGTTTAAAGCCCTGATGGTGATGTCACTTCCTGCTCCTCAAGGTCAGCTGATGGCGGGGACGTGTGAGATCGTGACCCTGGACCGGGACAGCAGCCAGCCCAGGAGGACCATCGCCCGGCAGACGGCGCGCTGCGCCTGCAGGAAGGGACAGATCGCCGGGACCACGAGGGCCAGACCGGCCTGCGTGGACGGTGAGACGCCGGGGGGGGGGCATTAATGTCCTAATGTCTAAATGTCCCTGTGTCCTAATGCTCATAGCCGTGGTGCTGCTTTCCTCCATGCTCCTGGCTGTTGCTCTGTGTTTTATGACGTATTTGTTAGTTTGAGTTCATGAACAATGGTTCATTGAGGTGCGTTCAGACATTAAATTAAACAGCTTTACAAATGAGTTTCTATTTACCATTTTAGATTCTTTCTTTGCAGAGGAGCTTCCACAAAGTGGTCACATGTCTTCCTATCAACAATAAATTCAAGAAAAAGCTATAAAAAAGAAGCAATCCTAGTCACTACTTTTAATCCTGTGTGTTGGGCAAGTTACTTTAAACCTGTCATGACTCATTTATTACTTGTTACTGTCATTTCGAAGTAATTTATCACATTAAAATATTAATGTATTAATAATTCCCAAAACATGAGGAAAAACCTGCAGCCTAAATAATGTTTATTGGTAAAATAAAAGCAGGACTGTAGTCCTTAAGGTTCAGTCTGGGTCAGTACTGACTTCTCCATCACATTGTGTTAATGCTCATAGCTGTGGTGCTGCCTTCCTCCATGCTCCTGGCTGCTGCTCTGTGTTTTATGACGTATTTGTTAGTGTGACAGGTATGACAGCTGCTGCAGATCAGCTGGATTTCAGCTACATGTTAAGGTCTGTTTATTGGGAGTTTTAGCTGGTTTTTTAACCTGGAAGGATCTAATGAAATCTGACTCACTCTGGAGAAAAATACACGGAAAATATACAGAACGTTCAGTTTACGTTCAACCAGAATATGAAGGATGATCATTTGAACACATTCAGGAACAACGCTGGTTAAGTGTGCATAACTGCTCAATCAGAATGATCATTTCTAAATATTGAATCCACCTAGAATGTATAACTATTTGATAGCATGGGTTTTTATTTTTATTTTTTTTAATTATTATCAACTTTTTATGGTCACACCATGACAGTTTTACCATTGTCTAATATCGACGAGTCCATTTATATATATTTAGCATTTTTCAGGTCTTCTAAAAATGTCCATTTTATGTTCATGTTGGTTTCTTGTCATTTTTTATTTTTTTATTTATTTTTAACAAATATCACTATTTTGTGAGATTTTAGACACAAAATGCCATGTGTCACAAAAAAATAATTTGCAAACATGTAATCCCCCTAGAATATAAAACTAGTTATTATATATATATATATATATATATATAAATATGTGTGTGTGTGTGTGTGTGTGTGTGTGTGTTTGTGTATAGGTGAATAATCGACAGACTACCCTCTCTACATGACATGATGTATGAGCCTCTCTCCTGGAACAGATCTCAGCTGTTTCTGACCATTCATTCTAATAATAATAATCTGGACCCTGAACCTTCAGGGTTTTCAGACGTTAGTAGCAGCAGGAGGTTCTGAGGCGTCGTGTGGCGATCAGTAAAAACACGAATCAACGCCGTCGTGTTCTCGTGCTCAGCAGGACGATTAAGACGCTGATCTTCATCACCCCCCATGACCACGATCCACAGGGAGAGACGATTAAAACGTTCATACCCAAACCCTGAGCAGCAGCGACGTTAAACGGCTGATTAACCACGAATGAACGCGATCTGCAGGTTTCAGAGACGATTCTCTGCTGCTGACCTTCTGTTTGAAGATGTTCTCACTCAGAGCTTTTTACTGAGGAGAGGAAACTCCTGAATGAAGAATCCTACTGCAGTAAAAAGGTCAGACTGAGCATTAGTACTGCAGTAAAAGTTGGTGTACGCCATCTTCATCTCATTAAATCTGAGCAGCCACAGGATGATTAATAGAAGAGGAAGAAAAACTAAGCTGTGATACACAAGTCTGTTTTCATTTTCCACCACCCACCATTTTTAGTGAAATCTTCTGGTTTATTTGAACATTTATTGTGATTGATTCATGCTGGATGTGGAATATGACCAACTACACGTTGTTTTTTGTAAGACGCCAAAAGACTGATTCATCTTTAAAATATGTCGTATTTTAAAAGCTTGTTATATCAGTAAATAGAGTACAGCGTCCAGTATTTCCCTCTGAAATGTAGTAGAGTTGAAGTAAAAACCTGCAAATGGAAATACTTCTAAATTGTACATAAGCAAAATACTTAATATGTAAATAAGCTGCTGATTCTGTTTCCTCATTTATTCTCACTTTATTCTAAAAAAAAAACACTCCTGCAGAACACACACCTGTACACACACTGTATACACACCTGTACACACACTGCACACACACCTGTACACACACCTGTACACACTTTAATTTATTGTCAGTGAGACGACGGAACAGAGGCTTTGTCTAAGTCTGTAAAAAGATGATTCAAAACAGGAAAATTCCTCAGACACTAATAATATTTATCTGCTGTTCTGTGTCTTTATAGGAGGCATTCTGCAGTAAAACGTGTTCTGCTGCGTCATATCACACACACATGTTGGTGGCGTGTTAATGCATTAAAGTCACACACACACACACACACACACACACACACACACACACACACACACGTGATGGTGTTAATGTAATAAAGTCACACACATCACACACACCCTGCACCTTAAGTATGCATCAGCTATGTTTGGTACATGTGTGTATGTGCATGTATGTATATATGCTTAGTATTTTTTCTCCATTCTATGTCCATAATGCATACTGTGTATGCTGATCAACAAATTCTACGAATTTTGTACATAGTGTGTATTTTTATTTTTTATAGCTTTTATCTTCTTTTGTTTTTATTTTCTTTTCTTTTTCTTTACTCTGTACGCTGCTGTAACAAGCAAATTTCCCCGTTGTGGAATCAATAAATTCTTATCTTATCTTATTTATTTATTATTTACTTACTTATTCATTCATTCATTCATTCATTCATTCAATTATTTACGTCTGCAGTTATTGGCGTTCTAATTGTAGGTTGATTATTTAACATCCCAGGCTGTGGTTATAACACAGATGTGATGATGGGGAATGGCGTGCTCCTCCTGCCTCCTCTTCCTCCTCCTCTTCATCACCCCCCCTCATCTCTGTGGGCCAATCAGGATCCACGATATGCAAATGTGGATGTGAGAATGTCCTATTTCTTTATAAATAGCAGAGAATGTGATGAAGAGGAGGCGAACACAAACGCAGCTTCTCACGGTGCAAACTCTTTATTTTGGAGCTTCGCTAATTTTCTTTAAAGGTTGAAGGAATAAAGTGGAGAATAATTCTGAAAGATTTCAACGAATAAATGGCAGCAATATGAGATTAAAGGTGTTATATGTAGAGCATTTCAAACAAGAAGTCACAACTCATTATTTTCTCATACAATTTCGCACAATTTTATACTGTGCAATATTAATCAAAGAGGAAAAATGTGTAGAATCATTATAAATTAAACTTTATTCAACTCTAAATTCAACTCAATGTTTTTCAATGAATCTCTGATCTTTATTTCTCCATCTCATGTTCTTCAGTTCACTGAAGTTAATTATTTATTATGTAGGAGCAGAAATGACTCTGTAAACAGGAAGTGTGTAAAAAGTAAAACTTATACATGAATGTGTTTTTCTGCTGAAGGATGAGTGGGTTTAGAAACAGAATGATGAGATACGGGTATGACGTTATCACAGATCTGGATGATGATCACCATCGAGTCACTATGGAATTATTGATTAGTGATTGAGGAGAAACTGGGTTTAGAACATAAAGAAAAAATATGAATGAATGAATGAGTGCACTAAACTAACAACTTATTTTCTGCTTTTCTCCCTCTTCTTCATTTCTACTATTGCTCCTCCTCCCTCATTCTACCACTGTCCTCCTTCATCCTCCTCCTCCTCCTCCTCCTCCTCCTCAGTCAGCATCATCCTCAGTCGTCAGTGGTGTGACATGTCTCCATGTCTGGATGATGAAGGTTGTGACCTCCTGGTGAGTCAGTCGGGCTGGACCTGCACACAACCAGGAGGCCGAGTGAAGACCACCACGGTGAGACCAGGACGGAGGATGGATGGAAGGAAGGATGGAGGGATGAATGGAGGATGGATGGATGTTAAAACTGAAGATTTATCATCATTTCACCATTTACTACACATACTGCTGTTATCAGAGCAGAGTGGGACATGAACAAATCACCTTCATCATCATCTACTTTCTACAGGAACACACACACTTTCTACAGGAATACACACTTTCTACAGGAACACACACTTTCTACAGGAATACACACTTTCTACAGGAACACACACACTTTCTACAGGAACACACACACTTTCTACAGGAATACACACTTTCTACAGGAACACACACTTTCTACAGGAACACACACACTTTCTACAGGAACACACACACTTTCTACAGGAATACACACACTTTCTACAGGAACACACACTTTCTACAGGAACACACACTTTCTACAGGAACACACACTTTCTACAGAGACACACACACTTTCTACAGAAACACACACACTTTCTACAGAAACACACACTTTCTACAGGAACACACACTTTCTGCAGGAACACACACTTTCTGCAGGAACACACACTTTCTACAGGGACACACACTTTCTACAGGAACACACACTTTCTACAGGAACACACACTTTCTGCAGGAACACACACTTTCTACAGGAATACACACTTTCTACAGTGATACACACTTTCTGCAGGAACACACACTTTCTACAGGAACACACACTTTCTGCAGGAACACACACTTTCTACAGGAACACACACTTTCTACAGGAACACACACTTTCTGCAGGAACACACACTTTCTGCAGGAACACACACTTTCTACAGGAACACACACTTTCTACAGGAACACACACTTTCTACAGGAACACACACTTTCTACAGGAACACACACACTTTCTACAGAAACACACGCTTTATACAGGAACACACACTTTCTACAGAAACACACACTTTCTACAGGAACACACACTTTATACAGGAACACACACTTTCTACAGGAACACACACTTTATACAGGAATACACACTTTCTACAGAAACACACTTTCTACAGGAACACACACACTTTCTACAGAAACACACGCTTTATACAGGAACACACACTTTCTACAGAAACACACACTTTCTACAGGAACACACACTTTATACAGGAACACACACTTTCTACAGGAACACACACTTTCTACAGGAACACACACTTTATACAGGAACACACACTTTATACAGGAACACACACTTTATACAGGAACACACACTTTCTACAGGAACACACACTTTCTACAGAAACACACACTTTCTACAGAAACACACACTTTCTACAGAAACACACACTTTCTACAGGAACACACACTTTCTACAGGGACACACTTTCTACAGGAACACACACTTTCTACAGAAACACACTTTCTACAGGAACACACACTTTCTACAGAAACACACTTTCTACAGGAACACACACTTTCTACAGGAACACACACTTTCTACAGAAACACACTTTCTACAGGAACACACACTTTCTACAGAAACACACACTTTCTACAGAAACACACACACTTTCTACAGGAACACACACTTTCTACAGGAATACACACTTTCTACAGGAACACACACTTTCTACAGGAACACACACTTTCTACAGAAACACACTTTCTACAGGAACACACACTTTCTACAGAAACACACACTTTCTACAGAAACACACACACTTTCTACAGGAACACACACTTTCTACAGGAATACACACTTTCTACAGGAACACACACTTTCTACAGGAACACACACTTTCTACAAAAACACACTTTCTACAGGAACACACACACTTTCTACAGAAACACACGCTTTATACAGGAACACACACTTTCTACAGAAACACACACTTTATACAGGAACACACACTTTCTACAGGAACACACACTTTCTACAGAAACACACACTTTACTACGGACTGTAGTGACGTGTGTGTAGACTATTATTAACCAACACGTGTGTGTAGACTATTGTTAACCAACACGTGTGTGTAGACTATTGTTAACCAACATGTGTGTGTGTAGACTATTGTTAACTAACATGTGTGTGTAGACTATTGTTAACCAACACATGTGTGTAGACTATTATCAACCAAAACGTGTGTGTGTAGACTATTACTAGCAACACGTGTGTGTAGACTATTATTAACCAACACGTGTGTGTGTGTGTAGACTATTATTAGCAACACACTTTCTACAGGAACACACATTTTCTAGAGAAACAAACACACTTTCTACAGGAACACACACTTTCTACAGGAATACACACTTTCTACGGGAACACACACTTTCTACAGGAACACACACTTTCTACGGGAACACACACTTTCTACAGGAACACACACTTTCTACAGGAACACACACTTTCTACAGGAACACACACTTTCTACAGAAACACACACTTTCTACAGGAACACACACTTTCTACAGGAACACAGACACTTTCTACAGAAAGTAATAATAATGAAAAGTGAAGATTTTTTGGTTTCATGTATTTATTCACATGAGCATTAACTGTGTTCCTGAAATGATCAGCTGCTGATTATCATCATTTATCAGCTGCTCAGGACATGAAGCTCACACCATCTGTAATCTCTATGTTCACGTGAAGGCCAGCAGGTGTCAGGCTTCAGGAACTAAATTGTTCCCAGACTGATTTGATGGTTCATTGATTGAACGTGATCAGTTTGTACTTTTTACCACTCAAAGAAAATAAAAGTGGTATTTATGGGTTATTCTGCATTGGTCTGACCTACTTCAGATTAAATTAGGTTTGTATGTGGCCCTTGAACTGAAATTAGTTTGACACCCCTGAGATTTTCTACAACTACTTTATTCAGTAAATGTTCATTTATTCCCTGGTTTAAACTGATAAATCAACTCATTTAATGTACAATAACTAATATTTAGGTAACTGTCTCGTATGAAAAGCACCTCTGATCACTTCCAACAGTTTCCGTTATAAAGTTGTTTGCATCTGGAATTTCAGTTTAATAGATATTATAGTAGAAAACAGTGATAATTATGACGTGACATGAAGTTTATAGGATTTACAGAAAATGTGCAATAATTCTCAGATAAAAGAATGCACCCTAACACAGAAATTACATCAATATTTACATTATCCTTTTCCCAATAATAATAATAATAATAACTTCTAAATGCTTCCTATAGCTTTTAATGAGGATCTGGACTCTGGTTGCAGGAATTCTTAAATTATTTTCTGTATAAAACCTCCCCAGATCATTCAGGTTTGATGGTTTCTAGCATGAGCAGCAGCTTTAAACCACAGGTTTATTATATTCAGGTTCTGGGGCTGAGATGTTGACTCCAGAACTTGACGTGTTCCTGTGTGAATGACTCCGTAGGATCTGACCAGTGTTCAGGTCTAAACGTGGAGTTTCCACTGGTTCACTAGAACCTTCAGAAACTGGATCTGGAGCTTCAGCGTTCACCAGGTTCTGCTGTGGTAGACGGTTTGTTCTCCGTCCTCCATCATAACGTGTTAATTCTGAAGGATCAGTCCCCAGCAGCTTCTTCTGACATGAAGCTGCTTGGTTCTAAATGTGATCAGTGACTCTTAGATTCTCTTCTTCTTCCTCGTTATTCTCCCAAACATCAACGTTCTGCTGACTAGTGGAACTCATGTTCAGGTGGTTTTAATCTTCTCATCTTCCCCTGGTTCTGATCTTAGATTTCATTGTCCTGCCACTTCAGGCTTTAACCAGAGCTGTCCCGTGTTCTTCTGTTCCTCCACTATGTTCTTCTGTGAAACCTCTGATCTGCTCTTTGTTTCTTCCCCATATCAAACCCCTGATGTTGAACTTTCAGGTCATTTGACCGTTGTTTCCAGGCTTCTTCTCCTTCAGAGAAGATTCAACAAACAGAACAAGCTGCAACCAGCCTCCTTAAATCCTCTACGTCCTGATTGGCTGCACCTGTCTGTAGGTCAAAGGTCAACGAGCTGAACAGGAAGTTGGAGTTGCACTGATTAGTGAAGAAGGTTTTAACGTCAATGAAACCAGCGTTTACACCTGCCTGCTTTTATTTAAGGAATTATTGCACATTTCTGTGAATCCTATTAACTTCATTTCACTTCTCAAATCTGAGATTTCACAGTTTTTTCCACTTTAATTTATATTTACTGAAATTGCTGCTTCCAAACAATCAATGATTTATAAAGAAAAATCATCAAGGGTGGCCCAACTTTTTCATATGAATGTGTCTTTATTTACTTTATTTACCTCTAATTTACTACAAACTCACAGTATTAGGCTGTTTTTATATAAACTACTACAACAATAAGTGTATTTCTCCTCTATCCTCTTAATACCTCAAATAAAAGTAAAAGGAACCAGACAATCAAATTACACATGGAAATCAGACTAAATGATTAGTTCAGATTATTTACTTGTACAAAATAAAGAAATTAAATTATAGTGATAAAGTGATAAATTCATGTTCAATAACTTTGAATTATAACAGGGTATTCTGATAAATAAAACAATACTCAGTTCACCACGTTCATCAATATATGACCAGAGAATAAAATGTGAGGTAATTTATTCTAATGCACCTTATAGTGTTTTATAACATATCTATGTGTTAATATATAAACACAGCTCTTCTGCTGTTTATGTGATGGAGGTCCATTATGTCTGTTAAAACCTTCAGAAAGCTGCAGATTCTGTGTTTCTGCAGCATCATGAAAATCTACAAACAATAAAAAATGCCACCATGGAGCTGTAACGTGAACCGTGGCATATTGACTCTAATCAGGTCAGGACATTTATATGAGCATTTAAACATTATTACTGCAGCTATTCCTCCTTCTTGGAGCAGTATACGATCCCATTTTTTTTTTTTTTATTTATTTGAGGTTAAAATGGTTAAAAATACGCTCTGAGCAGCAGAAACACTTTGTTTGACATCTCATTTGTCCCTGACGTCTTCAGTCCGTAGTGATCAGGCTCAGAATGAAACGCTGGCTCCTGCTGCAGCTTTTATTTCTGCAACAAACTCGTCCTTGAGCAGAGTTTTGTCTGACTTCAGCTTTTCTGAGGAGTTTGAAACCTGCAGAGGTGCTTTGCATTTGTTTTAGTTTTCACACAGAGAGAAAAATAAAAGAAAAAGGAGCGAGAGAGGGAATCAAGTTCTGCTCAATCACAGGAGAAAAAATCCAATTCTCCTTGTACAGAAGGACGAGTATTTGTGTTGAATGTGAACGCGGCAGAGATGCAAATCTCAGAACAGGAGAGATCACCTCGGCTTGTGTTCTGCTGTTTTACTGTTTTCTGCTCACACAACAACTGTCCAGGACAGAAAAATCACTGCAAGTTAAAGCATGTTTATGGCCCTTTATCCACATGCACGTCATGCGTTACTGCTCTCACTGGAAAAAATCTATATATAGTGTGTGCATGCTCAGAAAAACATTTTAATAATTTTAGCTTTTATATAATGATTGATACGTCATGGGTACATCAATTTAGTGTCATGTTAAAAATAAAAGGCAAACTAGTCATGTGGTGTAATCCTAAAATAATTAAAAATACATGCTATTAACTAGTTTAATTTTTAAGGCAGAATAAATATTTAAAATTTATCTGATTCATTCTTTTTCGGTTGCATAATTTTATATTTTTGCACAAAATCATGATTTTTGTAAAAAAAATTTAAAATACACAAATGGACTTTTAAATGATAAAAAAACAGCATGAACACAAAAACTGAATGGTCTTCCTGGTGTGTTTTTCAAAATAAGAGTCCATCGTCTGGATGTGCTCTGAAAGCAGAGTTCACCAGCAGGTTCCAGACTTCCATCCACTCCTTCCCTGGCGTTAGCGTGGATGTGTTTGCTGTGGGCTGATGTATGGATCTCAGCGTGAGCCGACTCGTCCTTGTCTGACTCCTCGGCTCTGTGAGGATTCCAGCTGATGGACATGAATAATTCATGGTTGATTCAGGAGGAGCTGGCTGCCTCCAGAGGCTTCACCTGGACACGATTACAGAGCTGAGCTTCAACAGAGGGACAGAGGAGACCAGCTTCCTGTTTAATCAGAGACCAGCCTGCGTGTGTGTGTGTGTGTGTGTGTGTGTGTGTGTGTAGACTATTATCAACCAACACATGTGTGTGTGTGGACTATTGTTAACCAACACGTGTGTGTGTGTGTGTGTGTGTGTGTGTGTGTGTGTGTAGATTATTATTACCAACACATGTGTATAGACTATTAATAACCAACACGTGTGTGTAGACTATTATTAACCAACACTTGTGTGTGTGTGTGTGTGTAGACTATTATTAACCAACACGTGTGAGTAGACTATTATTAGCAACACGTGTGTGTAGACTATTATCAACCAACACGTGTGTGTAGACTATTATCACTCAACACGTGTGTGTGTAGACTATTATTAACCAACACTTTTGGGTGTGTGTGTAGACTAATATCAACCAACATGTGTGTGTAGACTATTATTAGCAACACGTGTGTGTAGACTATTATCAACCAACACGTGTGTGTAGACTATTATCACTCAACACGTGTGTGTGTAGACTATTATTAACCAACACTTTTGGGTGTGTGTGTAGACTATTATCAACCAACACCTGTGTGTAGACTATTATCAACCAACATGTGTGTGTAGACTATTATCAACCAACACGTGTGTGTGTAGACTATTATCAACCAACACATGTGTGTGTAGACTATTGTTAACCAACACGTGTGTGTGTAGACTATTATCAACCAACACGTGTGTGTAGACTATTGTTAACCAACACGTGTGTGTAGACTATTATCAACCAACACGTGTGTAGACTATTGTTAACGAACACTTGTGTGTAGACTATTGTTAACCAACACGTGTGTGTAGACTATTGCTAACCAACACGTGTGTGTAGACTATTGTTAACTAACATGTGTGTGTAGACTATTGTTAACCAACACGTGTGTGTGTAGACTATTACTAGCAACACGTGTGTGTAGACTATTATTAACCAACACGTGTGTGTGTAGACTATTATTAGCAACACGTGTGTGTAGACTATTGTTAACCAACACGTGTGTGTAGACTATTATTAACCAACACGTGTGTGTAGACTATTATTAACCAACACGTGTGTATAGACTATTATTAACTAACACGTGTGTGTAGACTATTATCAACCAACACGTGTGTGTAGACTATTATTAACCTTCAAACCTGCAGTAGCCATTAAAAAAAAAGAAAAAAGTCTAGGTCCTTCAGTCCTAAAGAATTATCAACTAATTTCCAACTTTCACACCTGTATTAAAAGTAGTTAATCAGCTGTTGTCACCTCTTCACAGAACTGAAACCACATTACCCAAAATGGCCAATGACCTCCGTCCGTCTGCAGACTCTGGAAAGTCCTCCATCCTCCAACTTCTAGATGTGACCACAGCATTTGGTCCAGTGCATCACTCATTGACTAAATACATGGGTGGGGTCTCTAAATCTGCAACAAACTGCCCGTCTAGGTCCAATCGTCTCATTTATCCACTTACTCCTTCCAGGTCAGAGGTAGGCAGTCCTGGTCCTGGTGTGGCTGAACACCTGGTTCCACTAATGAACCACCAGCTAAGGACCTTCATTAGTAGAACCAGGTGTGTTACTGCTGGGTGGAACAAAAACCTGGACTCAGACTAGTGGGTTGTCCACCCCTGTTCTAGGTCATATTATCCAAAAACAACATTTATTTTCACTGTTATGCAGACGATGTACAGATCTACATCCCCACTCAAAAAGCCACCTGTCAAACCAGACATAAAGAGCTATATAAATGAAGTTGAATCCGAATGTTAACAGTGTGATTTCTACTTCTTTGGTGTCTGTGAGGCTGAGTGTCACTCAGCTGCAGACTACTGATCCACTGAAAGAGAAACTGAAAGGTTTCTGATAGGATGTTATATATGTTCATAGACATGTTGAGATCTAAGTCACGACAATGTCTCATAGACAGAGAACGTCTGAACACACCAAACACGTCATATTATTGTGGATACTACTAGCAGATATTTAGTGAAATATTTAACATTTTACTGTAACATCACTTATTTAACTTGTAAAGTTGTAGAGAAAAGCAACTCCTCAGATAGTTTGAAGACATTTCACCTCCACATCCAGGAGGCTTCTTCCCTCCTGGGATTTAGTGCCAGGAAAGTCAGAAATTTAAAACTCTCAATGGTTGTGAAACCAAATTTACCCGTGAATTGGTGTCACAGTCTCCCAGGTGAGGCCAGGTGTCTCCTCCATCCAGGTGAGAACAAGTTTTAGTTTCCCTGGGGAAACCCCAGGTTCCTAAGACAGATCTTAAACCTCCATGATAAAAATGACCTGGATAAGTGAGAACCTTCATGGACATGTCAGATAATAAACTACAACATCAGATATTTAAATGTAACATTAGATATTTAAATGTAACATCAGATGTTTAAATGTAACATCAGGTGTTTTACTGCAGCATCAGATGTTTTGGCGTTACACACCCAACCATTCCTCGTCCCTCATATATAAAACGCTTCTTGCCGAGTGTGAAGGAGACAGAGTTTTTGCAACTTTTCCTGCTGCCGTCAGCAGCTTCTCTTTAACTCTCAGATGAAAACGCCGTCCTCACCCTGTTTTCTTGTGTCTGCAGGTCTCCTGACAGCGACGGGGGGGACGGATGCTCGCTGGGGGGCGGAGCTTCAGCACGCCCTACTTCCTGTCTGACCAAACTGATGAAACTGATGAAACTGATGAAACTGATGAACAAAGTTCTTTCTATAAACAAAGCGACTGCTTATTTTCCTGGAGACTTGAAAAAGTGGAATATAACGAACGATTTCTCCTCGTTTGGCACGAAGCTCAGTTTGGTTTTTACAGACAAGGACGAACGGAGCCAACAAGGAAGTGAACACGTTGTGACGTCAGGAGGAGGCAACGTAATACTGTACACAAGATCAAATATGACTCCCCATGAGAAGAGATGAAACTGTTCGTGTTGGCTCAGTCTGGTGGAAAAAGTCATAATTATAATAATAATTCCAGAAAGTCAAACTTTGCTCACTTTTATCAGACACATGAAGACGTTTTTTTTAAAGATTTGAAAAAGTGAAAACGAGAGAATCAGACCTGACATACAGGTAAAAGAACTTTTATAAAACATGTAGATTAACTTCATTCTGTGCAGTTACACATGCAGATTATGAAATATTTGTCATATAAAACTGCATGAAAACAGACATAAAATCACTTCACTTTGTGTTTCCTGCTTTTTTTTGTTCGGTTGAACCATGAGCATCACATTTAGATGCTGTTTGAATCATGAGAAATGTTTCTGCTTATTTTCTGTAAGGAGATTTAACACAGTCACATAGTGGTGCAAAAAGTTGAGAAGTGGGTTGACAGGAAAAAACGAGCAAACATGTTGATAATTGATCAACAGTTTATCATTTTTAACACAGAAATTCAGCAGCTTCTACTGTTTGAACATTTTACATCACACTGTAGTAAACTCTGTTTGTCTTGTGTTATTTATGGCTTCAGGAAATAACCAAATTTAAATTATAAATCACAATTTTCTGAAAAATTATGACATGAACAATCAATTGATTAATAGAAATATGTATGATTTATATTACAGTATAATATAAATCATATATTTATCACAGGTATTACAGTTTCAGTCAAATCCTGATGCAGCAACATAAAAACTGGTCAGTTTTTACTGCTCGATCAGTTTGTGTAATTTACCAAAAATTTTTGCATAAGCGATTAGAGCCATTTGTAAAGGAGATAAAGCAGGAACGGTGCAGTGATGTGGTGCAAGTTCATTGTTGGTTTGTCTTCACCTGTTTTATTATAATTTGTAATTAACACAGTTCCCACAAGATGAGGAGGTCTGGTCATGTTACTGTGAAGAAGTGATTAGTTATACTTACTAGGTACTTCTCCTAAAAAGTACTTCAAACAGCAAATATCTTGAAGTAAAATGAGATTTCCCCCTCAGAGATCTGCTATGTCTGCCTGAACAAACGTGATGTGGATAAAGGATTCTCAGAATTTTTCTGAAGAAAATATTTTTTTTATGGGACAGAAAAAGCAGGAACCTGCAGAAAGAACCTGTAAAACATAAAGGTTTTATAAAGGTTTTGAATATGTGACATATAATAGATTGGCCATTTTCCTGTATTACCTAAAAACGTCAGCAGCTATTTGTATATGCAGACATGCATGTTGCATTAATCTAATAAATACATCCAGACGATGGGAAGTAAACTGGGACTTTGGGGACTGGATGTTAATCAGGTTTATTAATTTTGCTGAATAATTGATTGATTAATTTGTTCATTCCCACTGCTCCATGACGTTTGGTATCAGTGTGCAAAGTTTCTTCTTCTGATCAGAAACAGGAAAATCTGCCTGTTCTCACCAGACTTTATTGTTTCTATGTTTTTTTTGTCACATTTGGGCAACATGACGTTAACATCGCAGGATTTAATGATTTCTCACTAAGTAAAAGCTGTTGTGTCTGTAAAGAGGGAAAAAAATTAAAGTTCTATATTTAACATTTTTTATGTTGTTTCTTTGTGGGAAATTATATTTTTTTCTCTTGTTTCTCATCATAAAGATGATTTGTTTTGGATGTTTCTGCTGCTCAGTCATTTTCTTAAGGTTTCTGATGGAATTTTTCTCAAAATGCGTAAAAACATTTTTTTTTTAGAGAAAAGCACTGTTAATGTGGAACAAATGAAAATCATCAATATGAAAATACTATAGTACTACTATAGTTTTTTTTACCACAATATGTTGCTGTGAGCTATTATTTGTCAAAATTATTTCCACAGCTCATAGAGAACCAGGGACATCAATTATTTATCAGTTTTAACATTAAACTATAATTCAGATTCATGTTTTTCTCCAGTTTTTACTCCTTATTCAACCAGGGTTTAGTACTGAGGTGACAGCCTCAAAATACAAAATTTGTGGAGTTCCACAAGGTTCTATGCTTGGACCCATACTCTTCACTCTTTATATACTTCGATTAGTAAAATTATTACTAATCTCCACTATTATGTGGATGATGCATTAAAACTTTGCTTAAGATTCATGTTTTTACTCCTTATCAACCAGGGTTAAGTATTGAGGTGACAGCCTCTAAATTCCATCATTTCCTAACACTTTGTTTCATCCATTCATCCACACTAGTAGCAGCTGCAGAATATTCTCCAAAGCTGCAGCTTAAATGGTGTTTATTGGTAAATAAAAGCAGGACTGTAGTCCTTAAGGTTCAGTCTGGGTCAGTACTGACTTCTCCATCACATGGTGTTAATGCTCATAGCTGTGGTGCTGCCTTCCTCCATGCTCCTGGCTGTTGCTCTGTGTTTTATGACGTATTTGTTAGTGTGACAGGTATGACAGCTGCTGCCAGATCAGCTGGTTTTCAGCTACATGTTAAGGTCTGTTTATTGGGAGTTTTAGCTGGGTTTTTAACCTGGAAGGATCTAATGGAATCTGACTCACTCTGGAACTAAGTTCTACTCTGAGAGAGCAGCGTTCACAGCCACAATGAACGATTATCAGGAGAAAAACACAGAATGTTCAGTTCACATTTAACTAGAATATGAAGGAGGTCAACAACAATTGTTTAGACTAAACTCTGATTATACTATTTCCCCAGTTTGACATTTTAAAGGTGTTTTCATATTTTTTTTATTCTCTTTAATAGGTTGAGGCCTGGGAGGTTGCATCTGATCAGTGTTTTTCTGCCTGTAATCCACCACCTCAGGTCGATGCCTTAGATCCAACAGGAAAACCACATGATCAGACTCTGAAATTGACCTGAGAGAACACAACAAAACCCAGAAAAACAGTTGTGAGTCACACAGAAATGATTTCTGACAGTTAGCCAGAAGCTTTGTTGTGGAACTTTTAAAATGATGCTTAAATATCAAATTTATAGTAAAAACAGGATCCAATTCGTCTCAATCTTACACACAGATTGTGTGAAAGGTTTTTTCTTCGTTTTCCAAAGGTTTTCTAATGAAACATGTGCATCAGTTTAATTAACAGAATTAACACCATTAATCAGCTGATTCTAGAACAGAAAAACCAAGGAGAGAAAGAATAAAGCTTGAGCTCAGTCTGAGCTTCGCGACTGGAACTCTAATGCTGCGGAAAAGCAGAAACTAATGTGATTACAAAGGCGTAATTAAGATTTAATCGTGATAATGTGGTTAGTTAATGACACGACTCGTGATCCCACAGCAGGGGTTTGATATCTGCAGATAATGAGGCGATTAATCACAGGATGATAATTTGATATCTAAACAATTTAATTAAGTCCATGCCACACACACAAACACGAAAAAGGATTTGCCACACACACACACACACACACACTGACTCGGTGTCAAACACACGTTTCCAGTTTTCCTGAAGTGAATCCAGTCGTTTTTCAGGCTTTTTCAATGAACTAAAAACACGGAGCAGCGTGTAGGCTGAGCTGCTCTTACATTATCCTCTTTTTTTATTTATTAACTCCAGATTCTGGCCTACTTCTTACTTCTCTTTCCCGTTAGCCCACTTCCACCCGCGGAGCAGGCGTCTCCTGTTTATTAAAAACCTGATTTATCTGCTCTGCTGTGAATATCAATGTCCAGACTGATCATTTACAGAAAAACAGGTTTGAAAGAATAATACAGTATGTTCAGGACCATAAGACACCGAACTATAGGGGAGGGTTTATACACGCACATAGATATATACACATAGATATACACACATAGATATACACACATAGATATATACACATAGATATATACACATAGATATATACACATAGATATACACACACATAGATATATACACATAGATATATACACACATATATATATACACACACAGATATATACACATAGATATATACACACAGATATACACACATAGATATACACACACATAGATATATACACATAGATATATACACATAGATATATACACATAGATATACACACACATAGATATATACACATAGATATATACACACATATATATATACACACACAGATATATACACATAGATATATACACACAGATATACACACATAGATATACACACACATAGATATATACACATAGATATATACACACATATATATATACACACACAGATATATACACACACAGATATATACACACACAGATATATACACATAGATATATATACACATAGATACACACATAGATATACACACATAGATATACACACATAGATATACACACATAGATATACACACATAGATATATACACACATAGATATATACACACATAGATATATACACACATAGATATACACACACATAGATATATACACATAGATATACACACATAGATATATACACACATAGATATATACACACATAGATATATACACATAGATATATACACATAGATATACACACATAGATATATACACACATAGATATATACACACATAGATATATACACATAGATATACACACATAGATATATACACACATAGATATATACACACATAGATATATACACACATAGATATATACACATAGATATATACACACATAGAGCTAAACTGAGTTTTTTGTGCTTTGTTTAAGTATTAATTACAAAGTACTAACATTTTTTAATCATCATGGTAAAACACACGGATAAAACAAGCACACAAGTGTGTGTATTCAAAAATAGAGCGGGGTAATGTCATCAATCAAACCATCAAAGTCCTCATCCTCTGTTTCTGATTCCAACAGCAGCTAAATCTCCATCAAACATGCCAGCTTCACTTTCTTCACCATCAGAGTCACTTTCATCTAAATGATGAGTTATAATCCGCTGGAAGTTGCTGTGCTACCGTAGTCCTGGTCTGGATGGAGAAATGGCACCAAAAGAAAGCACCAAGATGGAAATGTTCAATTTTCATTTCTTCTGCTGCTTTACTGCTATTAGTCGAATGGTGACCATAGGAACGCTTCTCCCACTCGTTCTTTGCTCTGTGATCCACTGATCCAGTCTCTGCTCTGTGATCCACTGATCCAGTCTCTGCTCTGTGATCCACTGATCCAGTCTCTGCTCTGTGATCCACTGATCCAGTCTCTGCTCTGTGATCCACTGATCCAGTCTCTGCTCTGTGATCCACTGATCCAGTCTTTACTTCCAACATGAAGGAAAAAGTTTCAGAACTGTTGATGCTGATCGTCCCAGTGAATTCTACCTGCTTGTTTTTCCCTTTCCAACAAAAATATGTGATGTGGCAGTAAAATATTAAACCAGAGCTGGCAAAGCTCCACCGAGCCCTGTTAAACGCTGCCAGACCCATGTTGTCAGGTGTGTGTGTGTGTGTGTGTGTGTGTGTGTGTGTGTGTGTGTGTGTGTGCACCAGCCTCACATTTGATATTCAGCTCATTTTTTTCTCAGAAATAAAGGTTTGGGAGAATCTGGAGCACATGTTTAGAAAAGGATCAGTCTAAGTAAAACAAATTAGAAGAAGACTGTTATTTTGAAAAAATGATATAATAATAATAATTTGATTAAAACAAAAAATTTAAATTCTATTTGAGAAATGTTAGTTGTAAATATTCATACACTATTATAAATGGTGCGGTTATTATATAAAATATAACAGGTACATATACATCTATGGAATCTTTGAGGGAAACCAGAACGCTGACGTGGCCCCGAGAACAAACTGGGTTTAGGTGATTTTTGCTTTGGGGGGGGGGGTGATCCAGCACCAGTCGACACTTGACTAGAGAGAGTGTGGAACTAATCCATCACATGAGTGTCACATGACCAGGTGGCTGAACACACTGAAAACACCAGTTCTGCAGGACATGGCGGGGGGGGGTGTGTGTGTGTGGGGGGGGACGGAGGCTGGGACGCATAAAAAATGCAGCGTTTTTGTCTCTTTAAATTCTCATCCTGTTGTGTAACATCAACATGATGTGAAACACACTCTATCAAACACACACAGGCAGGAGGAGAAGTCATGTTGCATCAACTGGAGTCATGTTACACACTTTGTACAGCACAGCGTGTGTGTGTGTGTGTGTGTGTGTGTGTGTGTGTGAATATGAAAATGTACATGCATCAAATCCTGTTAAACATGAAGCTCCCAGGCCTCAATTATTCATTTTTTTCCTGAAGCATCACTTTCAACACAGCAATTTACTCATGGACTGAGTTCTCCTGTGTAGTTTTATTAAATATTGAACGGTGAACATGATCTGTATGAGTCTATAGGAGCTGCCCCCCCCCCCCAGACAGGAAGCAGCAAGGTGACTTTCAGGAGTGAATCCATCAGTTTTGGTTCCTCGCTCTGGAACGACTGATGTCGGCTTCCTGCCTCGTCCCTGCTGTAATCCTGTTACTCTGCTGGGGGTCGAGGGGGGGGTAACATCAACATGGTCACGCAGGCTTATACAGACAGGGAAGTGAAATGTTGGTGTGTATCTGCTGACCACACACACACGTGAAAAACAGGAAAGACTTTATGTGCTTTCACAAAACTAGTTTGATAATTTGTCTATAAACTCCAGCGTGGTACACCTTCACACCTGTAAACAAACCAAAATTGGCCTGAATTAACGTCATCAATATAATTAATAAGTCAGTGTCCTCCCCCCATGATGCATCTTAAATAGTTGAACTGGATCCAGGCTCTCACCAGAGAAACCAGACATCATCCTGTTAAGGTCCAGATGAAACATCATTTAAAACCGTTGACTGAATAAATAAATAACAGGCTGGATATAAATGTTTAAAACAACATGTCCAGATGTGTGATCTAAAAGGATTAAACATGTCATGTGTTTTTTCTCTAACCTGAAGTGATTGTTTTAACCCAACATGAGGTTCCTCTGGAGCTGATTACACCTGAACCACCATGAGATCCATCAAGGACACAAACAGAAACTGGACTGAAGCTCAGGAGCCTGGAAAACATTTTATTTTAACATTCAGATGCTTAAGAAAAAGCTAATTCCATTTAATTCTCAATCTCTGGACTAAGAAACAAGCTTCTCCCTTCTGTCTGTGCAGATTCTCACTCATCTGGACAACCGGACTTGTTCTTTAGCTTGAAGACGTTTCTCCTTCATCCAGAAGCTTCTTCAGTTCTGATGCTGGAAACCAGGAGCTACATCTCTGGATCACAGGGTGAAACTGTAAAACACTCTCATAACAATGGTCCATAAGTCACTGCAAGGTGGAAAGTGGTCACATGATCCAGAGTCCTGCTCTGATTGGTTGAGAGCAGGTAAACTTCCTGGGATGAGATCTCAAAGCAGGATGGTCTGTAGCAGATATATTATGGTCTGTAGCAGGTAGATTATGGTCTGTAGCAGATAGATTATGGTCTGTAGCAGGTAGATTATGGTCTGTAGCAGGTAGATTATGGTCTGTAGCAGGTAGATTATGGTCTGTAGCAGATAGATTATGGTCTGTAGCAGATGAATAATGGTCTGTAGAAGGTAGATTATGGTCTGTAGCAGATAGATTATGGTCTGTAGCAGATAGATTATGGTCTGTAGCAGATATATTATAGTCTTTAGCAGGTAGATTATGGTCTGTAGCAGATAAATTATGGTCTGTAGCAGATAGATTATGGTCTGTAGCAGATAGATTATGGTCTGTAGCAGGTAGATTATGGTCTGTAGCAGGTAGATTATGGTCTGTATCAGATAGATTATGGTCTGTAGCAGGTAGATTATGGCCTGTAGCAGGTAGATTATGGTCTGTAGCAGGTAGATTATGGTCTGTAGCAGATAGATTATGGTCTGTAGCAGATAGATTATGGTCTGTAGCAGGTAGATTATGGTCTGTAGCAGATAGATTATGGTCTGTAGCAGGTAGATTATGGTCTGTAGCAGGTAGATTATGGTCTGTAGCAGATAGATTATGGTCTGTAGCAGGTAGATTATGGTCTGTAGCAGGTAGATCATGGTCTGTAGCAGGTAGATCATGGTCTGTAGCAGGTAGATTATGGTCTGTAGCAGGTAGATTATGGTCTGTAGCAGATAGATTATAGTCTGTAACAGGTAGATTATGGTCTGTAGTTGGTCTTTGTGAATGGACATAGATGGCCTCCTTCACTCCTCCTTGTCTAAGACGTGAACGTCCGTGTCTTTAAAGGAGTGTCCCTGTTCCTGTAGATGCAGATGTTCTGTCCTGATGTGGTGGCTCTCCTGTGTTGTTCCATGCGTTTGCTGAGTGGTTGGTTGGTTTCTCTGATGTATAAATCTGGGAACTCTTCACTGCATTGCACATAAACCACATTGTTGAGGTTTTGTCTTGGTTTCCAGCATCAGAACTGAAGAAGCCTTCTGGATGGAAGGTGAAAGAAGTTGCTAGCAGTAACTCATACTTTAGCAGAAATAAAGTTCTGAATTCTCCTTGTGCCTCTTCATCCAGGCCTCAAAGAACAGGAGGTAGCTGCTTTGTGGTTTTATGCATTTGACTATGTTTAAACGAAGATGTTAGGTGGTTTTAGGGCTACATTTTTATAAACTTTTACATGAACCTGCTTCATCTGGAACCAAAGGACCACTGTGAATCTGGAACCAGGTGAGATGGATTCAGGTAAATCAGCAGGATCACACCTGATGCTACTAAAGGTTGATTAGTAGAATCAGCTGGTTGGAACAAAAACCTGGACCCAGAGTGGTCCTCCAGGACCAGGACTACCCAACCCTGGTCCAGACCAACCTCTGTAACATTATTATATATTCTCTGTGCGTTAATATTCACACCGTCACATGACAGGGCGGGGGGGTCAACGTGGAGGAGACAGGTACGGCGGTGGAGGGTCTCAGCGGACGCAGCGACAGCGATGGCTGTTCCCACGGTGACGGGGGGACGAGGACGCCGCTGCCTGCTGGATGATTAATGGCGGCGGTCAGAGCGGATGGTTGGAGGGCGGGGGAGGGGTTGGGGGGGGGGGCGGTCCCAGCTGGCCGTCGCCGTGACATCGGCGGACAGGGACGGAGAGCGGCGGACTCCCAGCAGGCCGAGGACGACGCGTCTACGCATACGTTCAGAAGATAGAAGATGTGTTCATGGACATGAGGTGAATCTGGTGCGAGTAGAAACATAAAACGTCAGGTCAACCTGTCACATCCTGTTCTGTCAAAGAGCTCAGATTTAAGAGATGCAACCTGCAAGTCAAAACTCAGGGCTTCAACATGTGCTGAATGCTTCATCAGGGAGATTATTCTGCACATGCTCATAAACACACAACTTTCAGTTTCTCTGTGTTTCTTTGGTTCCACAGTGAAAAGATGACGTCAGAGTCCAAAACTAACTTTCATAAATACGTTTTGGAGTGTGTGTGTGTTTCCAGCGTTTCTGTCTTCAGCCTCACGACCTTCTGACCATTTACAAATGATTGACTACAAAAACACATCCTCCGTGTCCACAGAGCACACACACACACACACACACACACACACACACACACATTCCCCTATAAATATATGATGAATGGATGCATTTCTTATTCCATGTCAGGAGCATCCGAAAGGTTCATCACACATGAGAGAACGTGACACAACGAGGACCTGAGATGGAATAAAACACTGAAAAAGACCTTTTTTCTTTATTTCCTTCTTTCTTTGTCTATTTAACCCATCAGAACCCATTTTCCTTAAAGTAAAATTCTGTGTGTTATACCATAGACCAATCATCTTCATCATACTTTTTATTCCCAAAGATCAGTAGTTTGACATATATGTATATATTAGTTTTAAACATATTCCATATCAGGATGATTATTTTATGTTTAAATGTGTTTTTTTAGGTATTTTACCTTGTTCAATGTCAGGGTCTAAGTTCAGTTGTGTTGATTTTGCACAAACTGTAAAACTCATTGGGGCAAATCTGGGCTGAACAAATAAAGTTAAATTGAATTGAATAGAATAAGGAGGAGTCTGGGGGAACCAACGTTCCCGTTACACCTCACTCAATGTGAGACTATAAAAGAAAAGGTAAGAAATATGACAAAACATGAAGTAAAAGGGGAAAAAAGGAAATCAGTGTAAAAGTGAGACATGCAGATTTGGTGTAAAAACATCACATGAGCAGCGACAGGAAATAAAATAAAAAACGGTGCATGAGTAGAACATAAATGATTCACCCAGGAACCAGGAGACGTGTTTTTGTTCCGTTCCTTTTCGTTAAAAGGGAAAATGTGTTTGTGTGGACGGAGCATACGCCAGATAATTCACATCAATAAATAGGAACAGAGGTCTGTTCATTCATTCACAGCTGCATTTTATTCATTTCCATCTATCAGTATCAGATTCTAATTTTTCAACATGAAATAGATTGAACTTGATTTATGAACATTTAAAAACAACTGTCATAGAATAAAGTGGCAGCGTCTCATAAATGGTAGAAAACTTTATTGGGTCCATTTATTGTTTAATAAAACAGGACAGTAGAATCCAGTAGACACAGAATAAACAAACACTGATGTTAACTAATAGCAGCAATTACCCAGAAAATTACTGCAATTATTATCACTATACTTGTATTTACAGTACTGTATTGTTGTATTACAGTAGAACATGATATCAATGAGTTTTATATTCTAGGTAGATTTAATAATTAACATTTATCATTCTTTTTGTGTCAAAAATCACACAGAATCATGATTTTTGTAAAAATAAATGGTACAAATGGACTTTAAATGACAAACAAACCACTATAAACACAAAATGTACATGTTTAAACCTGAAGAACGCTTCTGCAAAGGGTGGGATAATAAAGGTGTGTAATTAACAATAAATAAATGTATTTCATGCTTGGACACACGTCTTTTTGTGATTAAACTGACCTTTACAGCTATTTGTAGCCCTGTTAAGTTGTTTTAGTTTTTTTACGGTTTGCTGTTTCTGGCTTGTTTCTGCTTCTCGTTCCTCCCAAACATCAGAAGTCAGACGCCAGTGAAGCCGCTCTGTATTGAGCGCTGTTTAACCTGCAATGAGACGCTCGGCCCCCTGGGAAATGTACCCTGTTCTCCTAGTACATCATCCATCATGGCCGCCGGGGGAGGCGCTGGGCCGTCTGGTCCCGAGAGGCAGGAAATAAAAAAGTGTCTGGCACTGCATGTTTCTGCTTTAAATCCGTCATTTCCTGCGATAAATAAACGTTTTGTGTGAAATAAATCAGGAGCAGAAGGTGAAGCTGTTCTGATTCTATCAGCTGGAGAAACAATAAACCTGTTTAAGACTTTGAGATTTACCTACCTTTAGTAGGCCTGCTTCTACCCAGAGACCATTTACATACTGTACATACTCTATATACAGTATGTACATTATATACTGTATATACTGTATTTACACTCTATATACACTATATACTGTACAGTATGTACAGTATATAGTGTATATAGAGTGTATAGAGTATGTATACTGTACATACTGTATACACTGTATATACTCTATATACCTTATATACAGTATGTACAGTATATATATTATATAGTGTATATACTGTACATACTGAAAATACTGTATACACTGTAGATACTATACGTACTATACATACTGTATATATTACTTACATACTGTATATGTTCTCCACCTGCACACATCATCTACTGCAGCCTGTCCGTCCTGGAAGAGGGATTCCTCCTCTGTTACTCTTCCTGAGGGTTCTTCCGTTTTTTCTCCCTGTTAAAGGGTTTTTTAGGGAGTTTTACCTTGTAGGATGTGAGGGTCTAAGGACAGGCGATGTTGTGTTGCTTTTGTACACAATGTAAAGCCCTTTGGGGCAAATCTGATTTGTGATTCTGGGCTATACAAATAAATTGAAATTGAATTGAATTATATACTATATATTGTATATACTCTATATACTCTATACACTCTATATACTGTATATATTGTACATACTGTATATACTTTCTATACTGTATATACTGTATAGACTCTCAATGGATGTAAATATGCACAAAAACTCGTTAACATGTCCAGAGTTAATTTAGTAATTATGAATTTTGTCATTGTGTTTTAGTCATATTAATTTTTGACTACTGAAACTGAAAAAAGAATTTCAGAAACAGAAACAGGATCAATGCAACAGGATGGAAACATCACATTTAGAATATATATATATATATATATAAGGTGTGTAATACTACTGTATTATTACTGAACTCCACTCCTCATATTCTCAGCTCATCTCTATGCTAACGTTCATGCTTCAGAGTCATTCTACACACGTCTGAAACGTGGGGACGACCCCCCCCCCCAGACAGGCCTCTCTGGATGAAGCTGTGATAAAAACAGAGGCGGCGTTGCAGACCTGGCTCTCCCACAATGCATCAGCTGTCCTCAAATATCAATTTTGCACTTGACTTCACACGGCTGGCTCCCCATCACGGCTCCTCCGCTTCCTTCCATCTATTTGTCATTAGCCGATCACGAGCCCCTCTGCACAGATACTGTATTAACACTGCAGGGGGTGGGGGGGTGGGGGGGGCAGGTCCCTGCAACGTCCTGGTTTTAGAATCAGAAGCTGTGAGAGGCTTTTAACGTGAAAACATGAGCAAATGTAAAGAAAAGTAGTAAACTTGGTGAATATTTGCGTTTGTGACCTGTTGCATATGACAGCCAATCAGCAGTAAATACTTCACCTTCATTTTTATAAAAAAAAAAGCTGTTTATTTTGAAGGACATACAATTTATAAAGGTCACATGACCGGTCCTAGACATGTTTTATAACATGAACTAATCAATAAAGTGTCTGATATGTTTAACCATGTCTTCCTCATGTTTCCAAAAAGCTGTGATATAAAAATGTTTTAGGTCAGGCTTTTATTTTGAAGGGCATATGATCGATGTCAAATGTCTGGGACTGGTCACATGACCAGTCGCTGTGTTGGTGATTAAAGAAGCTTCTGGAGAGGAGGAAACAAATCAGTGCAACAACAGCGCTGATTAACAAGCGGATTTACTGGGTTTTTAGTTCTATTAATCATACGACAGTTTGTTTGACTCTCAACTGAACAAACCTGAACTCAACCAAACTGGTTGGTACTAACATTTTTTAATCATCACATTGTAAAACACACGGATAAAACTAGCACACAAGTGTGTGTATTTAAAAATAGAGCGGGGTAATGTCATCAATCAAACCATCAAAGTCCTCATCCTCTGTTTCTGATTCCAACAGCAGCTAAATCTCCATCAAACATGCCAGCTTCACTTTCTTCACCATCAGAGTCACTTTCCTCTAAATGATGCGTTATAATCCGCTGGAAGTTGCTGTGCTACCATAGTCCTGGTCTGGATGGAGAAATGGAACAAAACAAAAGCACCAAGACGGAAATGTCTAATTTTCATTTCTTCTGCTGCTTTACTGCTTTTAGTGAATGGTGACCATAGGAACGCTTCTCCCACTCGTTCTTTACTCTGTGATCCACCGATCCGGTCTCTGCTCTGTGATCCACTGATCCAGTCTTTGCTCTGTGATCCACTGATCCGGTCTCTGCTCTGTGATCCTCTGATCCAGTCTTTGCTCTGTGATCCACTGATCTAGTCTTTGCTCTGTGATCCACTGATCCGGTCTTTGCTCTGTGATCCACTGATCCGGTCTCTGCTCTGTGATCCACTGATCCAGTCTTTGCTCTGTGATCCACTGATCCAGTCTTTGCTCTGTGATCCACTGATCCGGTCTCTGCTCTGTGATCCTCTGATCCAGTCTCGGCTCTGTGATCCACTGATCCGGTCTCTGCTCTGTGATCCACTGATCCGGTCTCTGCTCTGTGATCCACTGATCCAGTCTCTGCTCTGTGATCCACTGATCCAGTCTTTGCTCTGTGATCCACTGATCCAGTCTTTGCTCTGTGATCCACTGATCCAGTCTCTGCTCTGTGATCCACTGATCCAGTCTCTGCTCTGTGATCTACTGATCCAGTCTCTGCTCTGTGATCCACTGATCCAGTCTCTGCTCTGTGATCCACTGATCCAGTCTTTCCTCCAACTCGTACCACCTGTCTTATGTCTTAAACTCAGCTGTGTAGCTGATTTCCTTCAGTTTAAACTGTGCTTTATCAGCGTGTCTCTTTACCATTTTCAGGTTGTTAAAACAACGATGTTCTGCATAACGCACATCCCTGTTATTTTATCTACAATCCATGCCCACACTTCCCCTACATACACACATAGGGAGCACCAACATTTTGAGGTAAATATAAGACTTTTATGTGCCCTTATAGTCGTGATAATACAGTAAATTAAGGGGATGTTGTTTTGCTATTAAACCCATTAATGTTCTACAAATTAAACTTGACTTGACCTTTAACCTTGTCTAGTGAATGTAAACTGAGAACAGCGTGTCCAACTTTCCCAAAAAAGTTATGATGAAAAAAAAACCCAAATCCCAACAAAGACCAGTTCAAACATCGTGGTTTGGTGGTGAATGTGCTGACGTGTTTTTCTGCCACAGAAACAACACGCCTTCATCGCTCCGCAGCACAAAGGAAGAAAAGTTTCGTTTGTTGGTGCAGCCAACACGCTTCACCTAATTATTCCTCTGGAGGTCCAATTAGCCGCCGGTGGCCGGACATGAAGCAGCTCGCCTTGGCTTCCTGTACACACAAACTAAAAATACTTCAGCGAGTACAACTTTCACTTCCCTCAGTAAACTTTTAACCGTCGTGACGGACGTTGATTTGGAAACGAACACAGCAAAGGCCTGAATGTGGATTTCAGCCTCAAACGTCCTCAATAAAGTTAAATTATGGAGGCGTTAACTCTTACTGTGCATGTGAGTGCAAAGAAAGTTTTGGACAAAACATTTTGGTACAAATGGAAGGAAAAACTCAAATTAAAAGTAGAATTTTGCAGAACATGTGAGTTATGAGTTTTATCACTGCACTAAAAAAATCTGACACCAGTTGTTATCTGGTTTATTTAATGGATTTTAACATGTTATTCAGTCATACTTATATTTTACTTATATACTTATATATTTTAATATATGCTAAAAACATACTTCTACTTCTTTAAAACTAACTTAAAAAGTATTTACAATATAATTTCTATTTACTGTATAATAAATTCACAATAAATGTTCAATAAATTTATTTAAGGCAGAAAAATAGATAAAGATCTTAATGAATAGCTTAACTCCTTAAATATGTGAGAGTTAAACTATCACATTGACATTTTACCACCAAAATAAAAAGTAAATCTATAACACAAAATTTTGATATTTGTAAAACAAATAAACCAACAGGAACACAAAATATAGATTTTTAGATACTTGATGAATGTAAATTGTAGATTATTATTATTATTATTATTGTTGTTGTTGTTGTTGTTGTTGTTGTTGTTGTTGTTGTTGTTGTTATTATTATTTTCCAATATTCTAAGTATTTGCTGTGTAACATAAATTGATTCTGATTCTCCACATGATGTAGATTTATTCTTATTCCAGGTTAAATAACTGTGGAGATAATCCAGATTCATGATCGTATTTAAGTGCATAAACTACACTGTGATGTGCAGTTTAAGCAAAGGGAATCCACACTGATGTATGTTCTACACTAGAAACGCAGTTTTCAGTCTGAAAAGAAAGTTTAATGTGCAGCAAACACGTTTATCGTATTTTAAGGACGTTGATGTTGATGCATGAGCTGAACATCACATTTAAAATAAGTGAAGCGGAGCCGCCTCCATTAACATCATCATTCTGTCATCAGTAGAAACAGAAAGTGAGATGATTACACAAGAAGATATGAAGAGAGACGATTAAATGTTTGATTCTCATCCTCCACAAACACAATTCTGCTTACTTCATCTTCTGTTTCTCTTCCTGATGTTTATACTCGTCTGTTTCACCATTAAAAGTTTTATTTTTAGGTTTTTCCTTGTATTACTGAGGTGAAATCTGTGACTCGACTTCTTCATCAAACACCACTTAAATAATAATTAGCAGATTAAAACTGAGTTTTTTTGCTTTCTACTTTCAGGCTTTTAGGAAATACATTCAACTTGAGCAGGTTCCTGTGAAGGATTCCAGCCTGGAAAGAGGATTATTTCTACAGTAAAACCACATCCTGTGTTTCTGTCTCCTCTTCCTCTTCCTGCTCTTTTCTGTTCAGAACTTGCGTGTTGAGCAAAGTTTCTTTCAACAATCGATGGCAGCGAAGTGTAAAGCACAGACAAATGTTCGGATGCTCCCATCCATCACCCCCTCAGTGTGTGCAGGTTTTAACCTACAACAGTTCCTCCTCCGTCAGAACCACAAATCACGGCGTGACAGGCCGAGCCAGAGCAGATTCCTCAGTCCTGGAAAGCTGCTTCACACACAGCAGCTTCAACGTTTACCAAATCCCTGTGGTTCCACAGGATCCTAAAGACCAGTCAAAGGAAACCAGAGAACGTTCTGCAGATGTTGGGTCTGCAGAACATCTGGACCTGACCCAGGACCTGATCCAGGTTCTGATCCAGGTCCTGATCCAGGACCTGATCCAGGTCCTGATCCAGGTCCTGATCCAGGATCCTCCTCAGAGATCCAGGACTGATGAAGCTGCTCCAGGATCAGTTCAGTAACTTCTGTGGATTCTACCTCATCATCTCCTCTTTAGTATCAGCCAGTTAAACTGAATAAATCTGATGCATTTTCATAAAACGTGTGTGAATTTATCTTTTGGAATCAGAAGTGAAGCTGATTCTCATGTGTTTTATGTTTCAGTCCTTTAACCACTGGGACACACAACAGCAACAGGTTCGGTTGATAAAGGAAACGTGTCTTTGTTATTTTAATAGAATTCTTTGGTCATTTTGTGCCTTTATTTAGAGATGAAGGAAGACAAGTTTATTATAGAGCACAAGTTTATTATATAACACAAGTTTATTATATAGCACAAGTTTATTATATAACACAAGTTTATTATATAGCACAAGTTTATTATAAAGCACAAGTTTATTATAGAGCACAAGTTTATTATAGAGCACAAGTTTATTATAAAGCACAAGTTTATTATAGAGCACAAGTTTATTATAGAGCACAAGTTTATTATATAACACAAGTTTATTATATAGCACAAGTTTATTATTTAGCACAAGTTTATTATATAGCACAAGTTTATTATAAAGCACACGTTTATTATATAGCACAAGTTTATTATAAAGCACATTTAAACAAAAAAAAACATTAAAAACACCAGGATACAATTAGAAATTGCTGTTAAAAAAAGGAAATCCATAAAGATTTTTAAAAAGGAGGAAATGAATTTAAATAAAGATCAAACAATTAAAATTATACAAAATGTCAAATAAAAAATTTAACTAAAAAAACAACAAATTTTATATATTTGATCCATCTAGAATATAAAAGTACTCAATGGCATATATATATATATATATATATATATATATATATATATATATATAAAGGGATTTCTTTATTTTTTCACTTACAAATTAGTATCAGTACATAATTGATTTGTGTTTCGTTAGAATGTGTAAACAAACAAAAATCACATCAACAAATGACTATGATATAGAAAGCTCCTGCAGGGCATGCTGGGAAATCTGTCTTTATATATATATATACACTTCATAGTTGGAGACTTTCTTTGTGTCTATTTAAGGAAAAACTGAGGTGAAATACTTATTTTAAGTGAAAACTCCCTTGTATTTGACAGAGGGAAGATTTAGTTTGGGCTTAAGTGTTTGTTCTTCCAGGGTTTTACACCACATGACATATTTATTATTGTCCCACATACGTTGCAATACATTTATATATAGTCAATGTATAAAACAAATCATTAAATGACAGTATATATATATATATATATATATATATATATATATATATATATATATATATATATATATGTTGTATGTGATAAGTATTTGAAGTAAATATATTTATATATTTAGTAGAGTTTGCTGCTGGTTTGAACTTTCTTGTCTCCGACTCTTCCTCCATCGGTTGTTTTAAAGTCGTTTTAACGTCACTGAAGAGTTTTATTAGAAAGTGGAGCGCGGGTTAATTCACCCAGAGGGACGTCCTTTAACGGGCGTGATAAATGACGGATAACAACGTGTCCGACACCTGAGATTAGCCAACATTCATCAATGGGAGAGAACCACTCCCCCTAGAAATTAGCTTCCAGGAAGTAGCCCCCCCCCCATTAGTAATGAATGCACCGTCTGATCATCATACACAGGAAGCAATCAGCAGGATCAATGAGCAAGGTTTGTCATGGAGGCAAAATATTAATAATGGCTGCAAATATAAATAAATAAATTATTACAAAAGTATATGAAACAACTTTATAAATGAGGAGAAGGTCACGTGTTTCTGATGAAGTCAAAAAGTGTGTGAAGTTGACTTTAACACGAAATTAACACACACACACACAAACACACACACACACACAGACACACACACAAACACACACACAGAGTTTTTAAGCAGATTAAATGGATTCTTCTTTTTCACCATTAAAAGTTTTATTTCTAGGTTTTTCCTTGTATGATGTGAAGGTCTATTGATTGGTTTTGTACAAACTGTAAAAACCCATTGAGGTGAAATCTGTGATGTGTGACTCAACTTCTTTATTAAACCCCAATCAAAGAAAAAAAAATCTGTGTTAAAATATATAATTAGTAGATTAAAACTGAGTTTTTGCTTTCTAGTTTCAGGCTCCTCCGACTGTGTTTTTTATTATTACAAAAATCACAATTTTGTGTGATTTTTCTAAAATAAAATGTCAAATGGTGTGACAGAAAGAGGATAAATTCTAAATACTTAATCCACCCAGAATATAAAACTAGTTGATAGCATGTGCTTTTCATTATTTTAAACCCTTTTTAAAGAGAGTTAAACTATGTGGAACCAGGTGTTTCAGGGTTGCCCCACATGGAGTTTAAAGAAGGAATAAATGGAAAAGCTGAAGGTTCAGCAGCTCATTCATCAGTCTGGTTGAGACTCTGGTGAACTGACAGCAAACAAAGAGCCTTTGGCATCAGGACGATAGGGAGCAACAGGGAGGTTAATGGGAAACAGGTGGAGATGATGGTGATGAGGGCGGACGCACAGGTGAGCACACCTGGGGAAAACCAGAGGAGGAGCTGGTACCTTCAAAATAAAACCCACATGATGTTTTCCCTCTCACTACCTAGATACAACCGACTGCCTGATACTCTTATATCCATGTCATTGCACATAGATACACACACATAGATGTATTTGATTGAGTCTCTGCTCTGTGATCCACTGATCCAGTCTCTGCTCTGTGATCCACTGATCCAGTCTTTGCTCTGTGATCCACTGATCCAGTCTCTGCTCTGTGATCCATTGATCCAGTCTTTGCTCGGTGATCCATTGATCCAGTCTTTGCTCGGTGATCCATTGATCCAGTCTTTGCTCTGTGATCCACTGATCCAGTCTCTGCTCTGTGATCCACTGATCCAGTCTCTGCTCTGTGATCCACTGATCCAGCATTTGCTCTGTGATCTACTGATCCAGTCTTTGCTCTGTGATCCACTGATCCAGTCTCTGCTCTGTGATCCACTGATCCAGTCTCTGCTCTGTGATCCACTGATCCAGTCTCTGCTCTGTGATCCACTGATCCAGTCTTTCCTCCAACTCGTACCACCTGTCTTATGTCTTAAACTCAGCTGTGTAGCTGATTTCCTTCAGTTTAAACTGTGCTTTATCAGCGTGTCTCTTTACCATTTTCAGGTTGTTAAAACAACGATGTTCTGCATAACGCACATCCCCGTTATTTTATCTACAATCCATGCCCACACTTCCCCTACATACAGACATAGGGAGCACCAACATTTAGAAGAGAATATAAGACTTTAATGTGGCCTTATAGTCGTGATAATACGGTAAATAAAAACCTGAATGTGAATGAGCAGCGTTGTGACGGTCGACCAGTAACAGGATCACATCTCTAACATGTAAATGTGTTCTGCTCTAGCAGACCCCCCATCACTCCTGATTCTAATTATCAGCTCGTTATCGAGCAGCTGAAGCTCGTCGAGCGGCTTGTTGAGCGTTGGAATCAGGTGTTGGAGATTCTTAAACCCCAGTTTGTTCCTGGGCAGCGTCAGTGTTCTGGTTTCCCTCAGAGATCCTATAAACGTATGACCTGGTATATCACATGAGTGCCTCCCGTTCATAAGAGTGTCTGAATAATTCTATCAATAGAATTTAACCCTTTATATAGAATAAAAACATATGCCAATGTAGAAATTAGTTTTATATGGTCGTTTTCAGGGCGACACGGTGGTGCGGTGGGTAGCACTGTTGCCTCACAGCAAGAAGGTCGCAGGTTCAAGACCGCCTTGGGCCTGGGTCTGGGGCCTTTCTGTGTGGAGTTTGCATGTTCTCCCCGTGTCTGCGTGGGTTTTCCCCGGGTACTCCGGTTTCCTCCCACAATACAAAAAACATGCTCAGGTTAATTGGTAAACTCTAAATTGCCCATAGGTGTGAGTGTGAGAGTGAATGGTGTGTGAATGGTGTGTGTGCCCCACGATTGGCTGGCGACCATCTGGGGTGTATCCCCCTGCCTCTCGCCTTAACGCGCTGGGATAGGCTCCAGCAGACCCCTGCGACCCCGAAAGGGAATAAGCGGGATAGACAATGGATGGATGGATGGATGGATGGATGGTCGTTTTCATTTCTATGTTTTTTATTAAAATCACTGCAGATATCTAGAGACTCGTACAAGAATAAGCTGATAACCTCTAAAGAATGTTATTCATGTGGATTTTTAAGGCTTTGTGTTGCTGTGTATTTATTTTGCAGGTGAAGGAACAAGAACGTCATTTATTAATGTAAAATGATGAAGGAAAATAAGGGAAAATGGAAACTTTTGTTTTAAACAACCTTCTTGTCCATTGGAGCAGATTGTAGAGGTAAAGAGAAGAGCCTGAACACACCACGAAGTCTGACCTGTCTCCATTAAGCTCCAAATTTTATCTGTTTTTTCACCACTTGATAAATCACAAGTTCTTGATGAGTTTTACACATGTGCTTTAAACTGATTTGAACTGTTTTCAGAACAGTCTTTGTCTTAAAGGGATTTTTAGTTTGTTTCATTCTCTCTAAAATTCCTACGACACACATTTCCCTTTATTTAAGTCCATGTGTTGAAATAAAAAATAAAGTAAAACCTCCCTCTGCGTCTCTGAGTGAAAACATCAACCCTCGTGTCCGAGCTTCAGATGATCTTTTAAAGTCACAGGAAGCCTCACAGGTGCCTAACGAGAGGCTGTAATTAGTTAATTAGTGTTCGTTAAGACGGACGCAGGCGTGGCCTCGTTAGCACGATGAGCAGCACCCACAGCTACAATCACCAGGGGAAAAACATCTACAGGTCTGTTTGCTGCTTTTTATTCCTCTAGCTTCCTGCTTTTGTCAGTGTCAGTTGTTTTCTACCACAGAGATTAAAATAAAAGGATTAGATTGAAGGTTAAATGTGAGGAAAGACGAGGCAGAGTGATCTTCATGTGTTTATTCCTAGTACTTTACTACCTTAACCTGACCTTGATAAATAAATATATATTTATATATAACTGTTTTATTTCAGCCTGTTTGGATTTTATTTAAAGGCTGTTTTAGAGTCAGTGGATCCTCATCGACCCAATTAACCATAAAGATCTGGAGGTCATTATGAAATCCTTCTATTGCTGTCTTGATATTTTGTCAACAGGATCTTTAAAAAAATATTTTTTACTACATGGTTTAATCTCTCTTTAATCATCAAGCCACTTTCAAGAAAGAACAATCTAGTTTTGTGAACATTTCTTCAATAAGACAAATATAAAAACTGAAATTTTAGGTTTTGGGGCCGATGGAAGAACAATTAAATGTCACATTTCAGCTTCAATCAGTAACGATAACAAGTTAAAACATGTTAAAATCACCTAAAGCATATATCAGGTGATATTTTGCCAACAGGATTTTTATAAAATGTTTTTTACTACATGGTCTCATCTCTCTTTAGTCATCAAGCCACTTTTAAAAAAGGACAATCTAGTTTTCTGTGTTTCATGGTGTGGAACCAATCGCAATCAAACATTGTTAAACACATTTTAAGGATCTTAGTTTGCATCTAGAATATTTTAAACATTGATGCTACACAGCCTCAATTATGTTGATGCTGATGAGTAATTATAGGCCCATAGTAAAGCTCCTGATTTAAAGTAAAACCATTGTTAAACCTGTTTTTTTAACTTTGACCTGTGGAGCTCCCCAGGGCTCCGTTGTGGGTCCTCTACATTTCATCTACCCATTACCTCTGATAATGGAAAACAACTAATTAAGTGACTATACCTATACTTACATAACCACAGGAAACTAAAACCACACTGAACAACCAGAGATTTATTTAATAAGACAAATATAAGACAGAAATTTTAGATTTTGGGCCAATTGAAGAACAATTAAATGTCAGATTTCAGCTTCAATCAGTAATGACAACAAGCAGAAACTGTTAGAAATCAGAATTGCAGAATATATCAGGGATTAATTGATGTTGGTATTGAAATGTTCTATAGAAATACTGCTCTATGTTCAAATATATTACAATAAATAATTTATTACCAATCAAATATCCTGTCTGTCAAATATTTTGTTGTTGTTGTTGTCTGTTATTGATATTCTTTTTTTTATTATTTTAGATTATTTTTTAAATTAGATTTGAACTTATTTTTTTCTTTTCTTGTAAAACAGAGGAATAAGTGCATTTAAAAGGGATTAAATGTCCACGTCAACATTCCTGTTTAGTCCTTTAACAGACAGAATCAGCGTGAGCTGCAGCATCCGTGTCAGGACATTAGCATTCTAATTAAAACACCATCACCGATCCTCCCACTCACTTACACGGCCCCCCCCGGTCCCCCCGTGACCTCTGACCCCCGCGCGCTGCGGCTGACACCGGTCTCATCGCCGCTCGCCGTGCTCAGATGTAATTAACGAGGCGGGAGCCGAATATCAATCAGCGGCGCGGCGGAGACGATGTGGGCGGTTTCCCTCCGTCTCGTTCGTGTTTCACACGTGTCTGTCGGTTATTTTATTTTACGAATTTAACTTTAATTGAGAAGTGATTCTATTCATTTTCATTTCTTGAAACTCCCGTGTGTTGAGATGAGCAACAGTCAGGTGTCCGTGTGCACAGTAAAGGAGGTTTTTCTTGCTGTAATTATTTATTTTGGCGATTTAAAAAATCCCCAATGTGCATTTTAAACGCAAGTGATGGAGGATAAAACCTCAGCGTGTCACAGTCATTAAAACCTGATCCTTCAACCCCGTGTCTACAACATAAACATGATGCTTTATTATTCAATATTATAATATACTGAGGCGGAATTAGAATCAGGATCTGCAGCTTCTCCCCAAAGAAAGTTTAAACACCTGATTTCTTGATTCTCATTCATTTTTTTACGCACCAATTGATGCCTTTTCTGCAATTTATGGTGCAACTGACTTCAAAATACAAAGAATGCAGGTAACGGGTGACAATTCAAAGTATAGAAAGTAAAACGTAAGTACTATAATGCAGTCATATTGTCTTTAATATTCATTAATCTCCAGTGCATTTCTCCTGATTATTCAATATGATCCATGTCATGACACTTTTTTTTTTTCAAAATAAAAGTCTCATTTTTTAAAAATGTTTTTATTTAGTGGGATGAGTGCAAACCAATACTATTACTGCAATACTTTAAGTACATCAAGTGTATATAATACTCATACATTCACAGTAGGGATGTTTTTGATGCTTTTTTCCTGTATTTTCTAACATTTCCTACCACAGTTAATGCTGTTAATGCTTCTTCAGCCACTGACAACGACAGAGTCCCTGAGCAGCAGAATGAAAGGAGAGGAATTCCTGAGCAGAGGAAACAGTCTCCTCCAGTTTCACTTTATTCCATCCAGTTTTTGTTTCGACCTTCGCTGACATGAATGTGATGTTCTGACATATCGTGAACTTGTTTGAAGTAAGAAATAAATAAATAGATGAATAAAAAGCTTTACCCTTCAGAAACGCACCGCTCTGTTTCTTCAGCAGCACATCCTCCTCTTCTGGCACCTTTTGGGAAATTAATTCATATTTTGCTCAAGTGTCTTAATAATTACAGTGACACGGAGGTTAATTGCCTAATCTGTGTTACCACTGAGGCGTCCTGTTGAAACCCCCCCACAATCTGTTCCAGAAACAGCAGCCAGAAGATCCTCTGTCACCAGAGGGGACGCTCTGACCTAAATAAAGTTTTTTTCTCTTTAACAAAAAAAAGAAAATGCAGCAGGTAATGAACAGGGAGCTCAGGTTCGCTGTCGACTGTCATTAATTTTCCCGCTTTGATTTACGCTGGAAACTTGTTGTGGAGCAGAGGGAGAAACCGCCGCTGGAGCAAAGTCAGCCAAGGACTCGTGTCGTTTTCATTTTAAAGCCCTGAACTCGACCCTGACAACGTCTCATGCTCGTTTTACCTCAGACTTCCCTCTCACTCTTTAACCTTTAACCTCGCTCCTGACTAACCATGACTCTGATTCCCAACGATGAAGATCAAAATCATCCTTTTGCTCTTACAGTAACAGTCGGCTTGTTCTTCATTTTTTACACTGGCTCCCAGTGTGTTTTATATCTTACATAGGCCCCCCCCCGATGTATCGCTGACCTGTCTGGACCCCACCCAGACTGGAGTGGTCAATAAGTCACAACCTGACACCAGCAGGTCCTCAACAGCTGATGGATGCAACCTGTATCCAGACGTGATGGAGGTGGTGTCACATGGTGAGCTGTGGACCCCGGGGGGGGGCCCACACACACACCTACACACACACACACACACACACACAACCAGAAACGTTGGCTCATAGTGAGGACTCTCGCTGCATTATAAGGACCATGGTAAAATATTTAGTTAATTAAACGAATTATTTTATTAAAACCTGTGCAGAGCCTGATGGTTGTATGTATTCTTATGGAAACACATGATTTTTTAATTTCAAAAGTTGCCTCAGAGATCTGAATTATTAAATTAAAAAATAATTTTCAGAACACAAACTTTGGTTGGACCTCTGACCCTCTGGGGGGGGTCTGGTGGCACATTTTCCACATTGAAAAGCAAAGAGCCAAATTGAGAGGTTTTATATAGGGCTCGGGGATCTGGACAAATTGGATATTGATTAGTGTCTCACCGTTATCTGAGCCAAACACTTCATGCCTGACTCAAACCAAACCAACTGATGATGTAGTTTTTTTTCCTGAAAGGACATTGGTGTTGATGCTGTGTTGTCAGAAAAGAGGCAAACTGCAAAACTACTAAATTAACTGAGGCCACTGTGGCTTTCTGGCAGTTTTTCTTTAAGGCCAAAATGAGACAAACGAGTCCCACAGCTCTAGTGAAATTCCTGTGGGATTTTAACTTTTAGGTTGAAAATCTATCACAAAATCCTCACAAAAAAGAATACACCTAGCGTGACCAGTATGGGTAGTTGTGAAAGTTGTAAATTGGGTAGTTGGGTAAATGCATTGCATTTACTAAACACAATGCATTTGGAAAACATTCCCTTCTTTGGCAGTGTCTTTAACAGAGCAATGGTACAAAAAGGTGTCCTCTTTTATAAATACCCAAATGTGGTCACTCTGATATACCCCACTGTGCAATCAACATGTTTGTTTTCCCATTTTATTTCGTTTTCTCCATCCACTAAACAACCATTTCTCTCTATAAATATCGTTCACTAAGGAGTGACCAACCAGATCCTGACTGGCGTTCTGACCCCCCAGTAAAAGTAAACTGGTTCAGAGTGGACTCTTATTGTCTAAGGACACCTGGAATAATCAAGCTGTCCAATCAGCATCTGGATATGAAACACCTGAGAGGTGGGCGGGGTCATCTCAGCTCACTGTCACACATTTACACACATTTCTGAACAATATTTGAGAGAAATGGTTATTTTGTGTGTGTGTAGAAAATGTTTTAGATCTTAGTTTGTTTCATAAAAATGGGAGCGAAAACAACAACGATGCATTTATATTTTCATTCACTAAATTTTATATTTTTTATATCTGGAAAGAGAAAAGAAGAATGGATAACTGTTGACACAGGTCTAAATAAAATAACTGACATCAGACTGGAGATTCAGCTTCTCCTGATTCTCTTTCACATTTGTTCTCAGGACAAATCAATTAAATATTGGATTTAAGTTTTATTCAGGAACCACATCAGCGGATTTATGTTCAATAGAAAGTTCAGTCACTTTAGTTTGTTCAGAAACTTGTTGTGTTACGTCACACAAAGACAAGAGATGGTTGATGTAAATATGCAGTAGTGGTGATGATGATGATGATGATGATCCAGACAAAGCTAATTAAAACATGCCTTTAATTGTCTAAGGACACCTATAATGAAGCTGTCCAATCAGCATCTTGATATGAGGTGGGAGGGGTTATCTCAGCTCACTATCACACATTCAGTTCATTTATTTAGTGTATGTAGAAAATGTTTTATGCTTTGAGTTCATCTCATAAAAAATGGGAACTGAAAAGCGTTGAGTTAATATTTTTGTTCAGTAAATATCTGAAGGACAATCAGAGATGAGTATGAGCCACAGACACAGACGCTACTGGATTTTATAGATAGATGTTTGCAAAAGAAAAAAAAATCCCAAAGGTTTAAAAAAAAAATGCATCTTTACTACTGAAGCTCTCACAACTTTTCACAAGCTTCTGGTTTTGTGATCAGGCCAAGTGTCGCTCAGCTGTCCATCAGCCGCCATCCAACACCATCGAATGTCATCCAACACCATCCAACGTCATCCAACGCCATCCAACGCCATCCAACGCCATCCAACACCATCCAACGCCATCCAACGCCATCCAACGTCATCCAACGCCATCCAACGCCATCCAACACCATCCAACACCATCCAACGCCATCCAACGTCATCCAACACCATTGAACACCATCAAACGCCATCCAACGCCATCCAACACCATCCAACGCCATCCAACACCATCCAACGCCACTGAACGCCATCCAACACCATTGAACACCATCCAACGCCATCCAACACTATCCAACGCCATCCAACACCATCCAACACCATCCAACGTCATCCAACACCATTGAACACCATTGAACACCATCAAACGCCATCCAACGCCATCCAACGCCATCCAACACCATCCAACGCCATCCAACGCCATCCAACGTCATCCAACGCCATCCAACACCATCCAACGCCATCCAACGCCATCCAACACCATCCAACGCCATCCAACGTCATCCAACACCATCCAACACCATCCAACGCCATCCAACGTCGTCCAACACCATTGAACACCATTGAACACCATCAAACGCCATCCAACGCCATCCAACACCATCCAACGCCATCGAACACCATCCAACGCCATCCAACGCCATCCAACGCCATCCAACACCATCCAACACCATCCAACGCCATCCAACGCCATCGAATGTCAGCCAATGCCATCCAACACCATCCAACGCCATCCAACACCATCCAACGCCATCCAACGTCATCCAACGCCATCCAACACCATCCAACGCCATCCAACACCATCCAACGCCATCCAACACCATTGAACACCATTGAACACCATCAAACGTCTTCCAACGCCATCCAACACCATCCAACGCCATCCAACACCATCCAACACCATCAAACGCCATCAAACGCCATCCAACACCATCCAACGCCATCCAACGCCACTGAACGCCATCCAACACCATTGAACACCATCCAACGCCATCCAACACTATCCAACGCCATCCAACACCATCCAACGCCATCCAACACCATCCAACATCATCCAACGCCATCCAACGTCATCCAACACCATTGAACACCATTGAACACCATCAAACGCCATCCAACGCCATCCAACACCATCCAACGCCATCCAACACCATCCAACACCATCCAACGCCATCCAACGCCATCCAACACCATCCAACACCATCCAACGCCATCCAACGCCATCGAATGTCAGCCAATGCCATCCAACACCATCCAACGCCATCCAACACCATCCAACGCCATCCAACGTCATCCAACGCCATCCAACACCATCCAACACCATCCAACGCCATCCAACACCATTGAACACCATTGAACACCATCAAACGTCTTCCAACGCCATCCAACACCATCCAACGCCATCCAACACCATCCAACACCATCCAACACCATCCAACGCCATCCAACGCCACTGAACGCCATCCAACACCATTGAACACCATCCAACGCCATCCAACACTATCCAACGCCATCCAACACCATTGAACGCCATCCAACACCATCTAACACCATCCAACGCCACTGAACGCCATCCAACACCATTGAACACCATCAAACGCCATCCAACACCATCCAACGCCATCCAACGCCACTGAACGCCATCCAACACCATTGAACACCATTGAACACCGATAAACAACATTGAACACCATCCAACACCATCTAACACCATCCAACACCATTGAACACCATTGAACACCATCAAACGCCATCCAACGCCATCCAACACCATCCAACGCCATCCAACACCATCCAACACCATCCAACACCATTGAACACCATCCAACAACATCCAACACCATTGAACACCATCCAACAACATTGAACACCATCCAACGCCATCCATCGTTACCCAACGCCATCCAACAACATCCAATACCATCCAACACCATCCAACACCATCCAACACCATCCAACACCATCCAACGCCTGCCTCCCACCGCTGTCATATCATTTTTTACATTTTTTACCATTTCCCCCCCAGGCCTCGGCCCTCCTCCCTCGCTGCTGTGGGTCATTTATCTCTGCTGTATAGGGAGGCGAACAAGCAGAAAACATTCGACAAACGTCGCTGTCCTCCGGGGCAAACAACGCGTTCAATTTAGTGTTTAATAGGTTGTCATAACATGACAGTCTGTCACGTTCTGGGAGTGATTGAATAAACCATTAACTCCTGGGGGTTGGGGGGGCATGAATACTAAGTGAGTCTGTGAATAAAACAGCTGAAGGAAAATAAACTGCAGCCATCACAGGGTGAAGAGGAGACATGGTGTCTGAATACATGTTTGTGATGTTTAAGACGGGAACTTTGAAGTCTAAGATATTTTTCTACATTGACTAAAAGTGAAAAAAAGTAAAAATATCCTATAATTTATGCAAATAATGCTTATCAGTAAAGGTTGCCTGATGGTACCATGGTAACAGATGAATTTATGGACATTAAAAACATGGATTTAAACTCCTAGATCAAAACTACTGAACTAGAAGCTAAATTATTATAGACCATATAGATATTTGACTGAATCTATGATAGAAACTACAGCTGAAAACTAGCAGTCATGACTCATGTGAAGTTGTGATGTCACTACCATGCCCCATTCTCAGCCATTCAAATCAGCCAATCAGAGGAGAGACTCTTAAAGAAGCTTGAGAAAAGAGTGAAAACTGATGATAATGAGTCTTATTGGAGGCGTCAACATTTAAATAGTTTTAGTCTGAAAAATATGTTTTTTATGATTTTGCGTGGACACAGTTTCAGGTGAACTGGTGCAGGTTCAATGTCCAACGTCTTAGTTTAACACATTAACATGACGACAATTTAAGTCAAACCATGAATGTGAAGTTATGACTATGGTCACAGAAACAGAACATACTTCTAGTTCCAGCCATAAATGACCATAAAGATCCTTAAATTTAATATCTCTATAAATCTATAGATCAGACGGAACATCGGAATATGTTGATCATGTGACCCTCAGACCCTGAGGAGGAGCCAAAGTCCAACAACTATCTTTACTTAACTTCCTCCATCGCTCCTAGTGGGGCCTGTTGGGCTTTTCTTAACCTTTGACCTCTCTAATTCCTAATTCTGATCCACTAAGCGTGGCGCGGCGTGCGGATCGCCGGCGATTGATTCGCTCCCATATTTACTTACATAACCCGATCATGAGCTCAGGAGATGAATTATGGAGCAAACTGTTTGAGACAAGGCTGCTGGAAATTAATTTAAAAAGCTGCGATTCGCGTGTTCAGAGCGGCGCTGAGTTATTAGGCTGCAAACACGGAGGGGAATGTAATAGTGGAGCATCATGGGGGGGCATGAGTGACCACGCTGTAGGAATCAGAGTATTTCTGGCTCTGCATCAGATCCCTGTTTAACAAAGCTGGAAAAGAATCTCCCTTTAAAGGGCCTCGCCCCACATCAAACAGCATCAAGAAAATGACAGGCTTTCCTGGATTCCAAGCAGCAGAGCTGCCTGTTTCTCTCCCGACAGACAGATAAACGCTTTTATAACCTCCACCACTTCTCTCCTGCTGCTGATGGAGCGGAGCAGCTGCAGGGGTCAAAGGTCGCGTGTCTTATCAGGCCCAAGCAGTCCCGGCTGAGGCGAATCTATTAGAGGGAGAGTGATGGAGAGAGAGAGAGAGGAGGCAGATAATGCTGCTTCACTCCATCACACACACACACACACACACACACACACACACACACACACACACACACACACACACACACATTCTCTGCAGTCAAATCGAGACCAAACCCAGTCTGCTGGAGTTGATAATTCACTGTTTAAACAGAGCAAACCTCTGTTTGTGCTTCTTTTCGACCACGTCTGATCACATCTTTTTTCTCTTTAATTCACTAAAAACCTGAAGAGAAAAAACACTGATTGAGTTTAATTATTAACGTGCAGCTACAGGATTTCTGTTTCTCTGCTGGAGGTGAAAAAGTGAAAAAAGCAACTACACAAACACAATAAAACAAACATTTTCTGTTTCTGTTTTACTGTGGATACATATATCATGTTTTTTAACAATGACAGAATTATAATTATAATAGTTTCAGCTCTGTGTCTGTGAATGAAAACTGAAACACAAGAGTTGAGCAGTTTTTTTAGTGTAAAGATATGAAAATGTTCTTAAGGTGTTATTATATATATAGTATATATAGTATATTAACCCTCTATAGCATGAAATATTACTAAGGCATGATAAAAAGTGTTTTGAATGTTTTTTTTACTTAAAATTGCCTAATATATATATATATATATATATATATATAAAAAAAAATTCCCTTCTCACCCTTCCACGGGTGGTCTCATCCACTTTCCAAGCTCGGGTCCTCTACCAGAGGCCAGGGAGCTTGAGGGTTCTCCGCAGTATCCTTGCTGTTCCAAGGACTGCACTTTTCTGGACTGAGATGTCTGATGTTTTTCCAGGGATCTGTTGTAGCCACTCCTCCAGTTTGGGGGTCACTGCCCCGAGTGCTCCGATCACCACGGGCACCACTGTCGCCTTCACCTTCCAAGCCTTCTCCAGCTCTTCTCTGAGCCCTTGATACTTTTCCAGTTTCTCGTGCTCCTTTTTCCTGATGTTGCCATCACTTGGTATTGCCACATCCACCACCACGGCTTTCCTCTGCTCTTTATCCACCACCACAATGTCTGGTTGGTTTGCCATTACCATTTTATCAGTCTGGATCTGGAAGTCCCACAGGATCTTAGCTCGGTCATTCTCCACCACCTTTGGAGGTGTTTCCCACTTTGACCTTGGGGTTGCCAGCCCATACTCCGCACAGATGTTCCTGTACACTATCCAGCCACTTGGTTATGGCGTTCCATGTATGCTTTACCTGCCAGCATCTTACACCCTGCAGTTATGTGCTGGATTGTCTCAGGGGCCTCCTTGCACGACCTACACCTTGGGTCTTGTCTGGTGTGGTAGATCTGGGCCTCTATTGCTCTGGTGCTCAGGGCCTGTTCCTGTGCAGCCAGGATGAGTGCCTCCGTGCTGTCCTTCAGTCCAGCCCTTTCGAGCCACTGGTAGGATTTCTAGAGATCAGCCACTTCAGTTATGTTCCGGTGGTACATCCCGTGTAGGGGCTTGTCCTCCCATGATGGTCCCTCCTCCAGCACCTCATCCTCTGTTCTCCATTGTCTGAGACATTCACTGAGCACGTCATCTGTTGGGGCCTTGTCCTTGATGTACTTGAGGATCTTGGACGTTTCGTCCTGGATAGTGGCTCTCACGCTGACTAATCCTCGGCCTCCTTCCTTACGGCTAGCGTACAGTCTCAGGGTGCTGGATTTGGGGTGGAACCCTCCATGCATGGTGAGGAGCTTTCGTGTCTTAACGTCTGTGGTCTGTATCTCTTCCTTTGGCCACCTTATTATTCCTGCAGGATATCTGATCACTGGCAGGGCGTAGCTGTTTATTGCCCGGATCTTGTTCTTACCATTGAGCTGGCTCCTTAGGACTTGCCTTACTCTTTGGAGGTATTTGGCTGTTGCCGCTTTCCTTGTTACCGTTTCAAGGTTGCCATTTGCCTGTGGTATCCCCAGGTACTTGTAACTGTCCCCAATGTCTGCTATTGTTCCTTCTGGGAGTGAGACCCCTTGTGTGTGGAATACCTTCCCTCTCTTTGTCACCATCCTGCTACACTTCTCCAGCCCGAATGACATCCCAATGTCTGTGCTGTAGATCCTGGTGGTGTGGATCAGTGAGTCGATGTCTCGCTCGCTCTTGGCGTACAGCTTGATGTCATCCATGTAGAGGAGGTGACTTATGGTTGCCCCATTTCTGAGTCGGTATCCATAGCCAGTCTTGTTGATTATTTGGCTGAGGGGGTTCAGACCTATGCAGAACAGGAGTGGGGACAGAGCGTCTCCTTGGTATATGCCACATTTGATGGAGACTTGTGCAAGTGGCTTCCCATTGGCTTCAAGGGTGGTCTTCCACAACCTCATTGAGTTTGCAATGAAGGCCCTTAGAGTTCTGTTGACATTGTACAGCTCCAGGCATTCAGTGATCCATGTGTGTGGCATTGAGTCATAGGCTTTCTGGTAATCAATCCAGGCTGTGCACAGGTTGGTGTGTCGGGCTCTGCAGTCTTGGGCGACTGTTCTGTCAACCAGGAGTTGGTGTTTGGCTCCTCTGGTATCTTTGCCAATGCCCTTCTGTGCATCGCTCATGTATTGATCCATGTGCCCACTTATCTTAGCCGCAATGATGCCTGACATGAGCTTCCATGTTGTGGAGAGACAGGTTATTGGCCGATAGTTGGATGGGACTGCACCCTTTGAGGGATCCTTCAGGATCAGGATCGTCCGCCCTTCGGTTAGCCATTCTGGGTGAGTCCCACCCATATATATATATATATATACACCATATATGAGAAAAAGCTGTAAACTGTCTCAGGATAATATCATGCTATGTAAGTCAATAGGAATTTTACATATTATACATTCTATTATGTATATTGTTCCTATCGGGCAACAAATCTATTTTAGCATATTAGAGAAACAAAACTTGTAACATCCAAAACATCCAATACATATTACATAAATACATATTTTATAAAAAGTAAAAAAAAAGTTTTTTTTAAAAGTCAATGTCCATGAGTTAAAAGGGACTGGTCATGTGACCTCATAAATTGTCCTTCAAAATAAAAGCCCCCTATTCACACCTAACTGTAAATACATTTCATATCAAGGCTTTTTAGAAAAATAAGGAATAGAGGGTTAAACACATCGGACGCATAACTGATCCAAACTGTTCATTTTACATCATAACACACGTCTGAGATGTTTAAACATCTCGTAATTGATTGATTCTATTTTTTTCCATCGTCCTATAAAGTAATTACTCTTCATTTTGTCCTTCTCGCCTTTTTGTCTCATCATACACTTGTTAAAATGAAATTAGGCCTGCAGGCTTTCTGAGCCTTCAGAACGTCAGAAGACGTGCTGCTCATGTGGAGTGAGCTCCAGCTCAAACTGCAGCGCTCCATCCAGAGCAGCGCTGAGACGGGGGGTCAGAGGAACATCTGACAGGCGGCTGGAGGCAGATGATGAAGCGAGGGCTGAAGGAGGAGGTGAAAGCTGCGAATTGACAGAGAGAGCGTTGCACAAATAATAATCAGCGAAGGTCAGTCTGAGGCCCGGCGGCCGACGGCGGCTTTTTAAATGATGAAAGAAGATGAAAAAGTGAAGAGGAGCGACTTGATTATCCTCTCGTCAGCGGCGTCGCTGATGCATGTAGGGGACGGACGGCCCGGCTGCTCCTCGTTTCATTACACGGGGGGGGGGATAAATAAATAAATAAATAAAAGCAGCGTGAAGCGAGCGGGTCACAACCGAAGAGACGACAGCAGCTCTGGATCTGAAGTAAAACACCAGGAAGATTTAAACTGGGAGATGAGATAAGAGAGATGAGGAGGATACAAGGGTTACCAGGGTAACCAAGGTAACCAAGGTAACAAGGGTAAGCAAAGTAACCAGGGTAACAAGAGTAACCAAGGTAACCAGGGTAACCAGAGTAACAAGAGTTACTATGGTAACTAGGGTAACCAGTGTAACCAGGGTAACCAGTGTAACCAGGGTAACCAGGGTTACTAGGGCAACCAAGGTAACCAGGGTAAGCAAAGTAACAAGAGTAACTATGGTAACTAGGGTAACCAGTGTAACCAGGGTAACCAGTGTAACCAGGGTAACCAGGGTTACTAGGGCAACCAAGGTAACCAGGGTAACCAGAGTAACAAGAGTAACTATGGTAACTAGGGTAACCATTGTAACAAGAGTAACCATGCTAACTAGGGTAACCAGTGTAACCAGGGTAACCAGGGTTACTAGGGCAACCAAGGTAACCAGGGTAAGCAAAGTAACAAGAGTAACTATGGTAACTAGGGTAACCAGTGTAACCATGGTAACAAGTGTAACCAGGGTAACCAGGATAACCAGTGTAACCAGGGTTACCAGGGTTACCAGTGTAACAAGGGTAACCACGGTAACCAGTGTGACAAGAGTAACCATGGTAACCAGGGTAACCAGTTTAACCAGAATAACCAGGGTAACCATGGTAACATAACCTGGTCTAACCCAGCCAGTCATTCAGAACATCCTATAACTATGTGGTAACACTGGTGCCAAAACAATCTGGGAGGAACTCAAATAAAAAGTAAATTTGAAAGCAGCAGAACCCAAAGAAATAAAGAAATGAAGCTACACAATATGCTCCAGGGAACAGTTTCTTGTGATTACCTCAGGAATCGGTTCATTCTGGGGCCACGAAACACGATGAAAATCATCTCAACTCGTCAGAGCTTCACTAAGTTTGACTCTCGTTGAATCAGCTGCTTCACATCCCACCTGCTGAGGCTGCACTTTGTTAACACACACGCCGCCTTCTTCAACCTTGTTCAAAGATTTATTTTTTGCAAGCTCAGTGGCCAATCAGGTCGGAGCTAATTAGAGGTGTGGGGTATGCTAAGGAGGCGGCGTGCCGCTGACAGATACTCAATGTTCATTCCATCATGCAAATGTGGCGCCGCTGCATATTCTGCCGCCGTGTTTATGAAGCGCTTTGATCGATAAAGTCGTTGCTGCTCGATGCCGTGGGCGCGTTTGATTGACAGCTCTGTTAAAAAAGATGACTCCGCCATTGATAACAAAAGAAAAGCATCTCAAGCATCTTAGCAACTTTCTAAGGTCACTTTGTTAAAGAGTTGATTTGTGCCAGCTTTTTAATTAAAATAAAAAAAATCACTATGATGTTTAAATGATCATAAACAAATGTCAAAGATTGTAGTTTATTAATGTGGAACCAATTCTAGAAAGGTCATGCAAGTGTAGAGTTTTTTTCTTTTATTATTTGGTGCAAAATACTCCCACATAATTAACTATTTCAAAATTCATTATTTGATCTTAATTTTTCGAAAATTGTATCTGTCATATAAAATGTATGTCTGTACAGGTAGGTGTGAAAAGGAGACTTTTATTTTGAAGGACATACAATTTATGAGGTCACATGACCAGTCCCTTTTACTCATGGACATTTGACATGTAGCATCATTGTCTCGCAAGTGAAGATTTTCATTGACAGTTTTGGAAATTTTTAACTAAATAAAAAGTCTGACTCACTATCTGGGGTAAACAAACCTAATTAAAAAGAACATTTAATACAATTTTGATGTTATAACTATTTGTTCTAATATGCTAAAATAGATTTGTTTTTGCCACACGGCAACAATAATCAAATACTGAAAGTTCCTGTGCATTAACCTTATTGGAGTCCCATTGACTTACATAGCATGAAACTAAATCTGTTTTTTAGCATTTTTTTCTGCCTTAAAGAGAAATATGTGAGAAAAGCTCTTCAATTAGTAACTTGTGCTTTTAAACAACTTCCTTTATATTTTCAAATGACTTCATTTGTGGTACTTAATAATGAGTTAGAATAAAAGCATCAGTACTCCACATGCTGTTCACACTCCCCCATCATTTAACATTAGAAAAACCCTGAGAGAAATCGGATAATGGATGTTACACAAACTCTTTATCTGTCTATTGTCGCCTCGGCAGCTGCTTCCATCACTGAGGATAATTATCAGGAGCCTCTGGGTGGTTCCTGTGATTTCTAGATATCAGCATCCGTTGACCTGGTCCACGGCAGGAAGAGTAAAAGATCCTCAAAAGTTTAGAGATCTGAAAGTTTACGAGTCGCTCACAAGTTCTGTCAGAGCAGAAATTCATTGATGATTAGCAGAGTTGAACTTGGACATTCTGTGTTTTCTCCTGATAATGGTTCATTCTGGCTGTGAACGCTGCTCTCTCAGAGTAGAACTTAATTCCAGAGTGAGTCAGATTCCATTAGATCCTTCCAGGTTAAAAACCCAGCTAAAACTCCCAATAAACAGACCTTAACATGTAGCTGAAAACCAGCTGATCCTGCAGCAGCTGTCATACCTGTCACACTAACAAATACGTCATAAAACACAGAGCAGCAGCCAGGAGCATGGAGGAAGGCAGCACCACAGCTATGAGCATTAACACAATGTGATGGAGAAGTCAGTACTGACCCAGACTGAACCTTAAGGACTACAGTCCTGCTGTTATTTCACCAACAAACACCTTTTAAGCAGCCATCTTTTCCTCATGTTTTGGGAATATATAGTAGATAGATGCAGCTGCTACTAGTTTGGACTGAATGGATGGAAACAAAGTGTTGGATAAGGATTAAAAGCTGGATAAAAATATGGATCTGATGCATAGTTTAATGTTAAAACTGGTAATATAAATAATTGCTGTCTCTTGTTCTCTATGGGCTGTGAAAATCATTTTGACAAATAATAGCTTACAGCAACATTGGGGGATAAAAGAGGTATGAAGTTGTTCATTTTTGAAACCATGAACTCGCAACAACATCAGCTCTTCTGCACAGAATCATACAGTCACAGGTAAATATAGTGGAAAAAAACACACAAACAAAACACAGAGCAGCAGCCAGGAGCATGGAGGAAGGCAGCACCACAGCTATGAGCATTAACACCATGTGATGGAGAAGTCAGTACTGACCCAGACTGAACCTTAAGGACTACAGTCCTGCTGTTATTTTACCAATAAACACCATTGACGGTTTCTTAAAAAAAAAAAAAATAATACAAGTTTGATGTCTGGTTGCAGGTTTGTTCTTGAGAAAGATTTGATGGTGACTATTTACATTAAGCAAAAAAAAAAGTTGAATTGCTCCATCTCATTCGTCAGCATCAGATTTGCTGATAATAAAAAGTCACTGCTGCATCTTTAAAGTAGAAAACCGATAAAGTGGATGTGACAGAAGCAGCTTCTCTTTCCCTCGTCTCTGAAGGTGGAGGTCGACTCCGGCGCGGCCTTCCCACAATCCCTTGCTCCAGAAACATCTGAACAGGAATGAAGTTTTACCCCCTTGTTTGGCTCCTCAGATTAGCGGCTGACGCGTTCATCAGCCGATGACAAATGAGCTGTCCTCTCACACGCCTGATTACTTGACCTTTATTCTGAAGGAGCCAGGCGGGGAGGGGAGGGGCTGGGGGGGTCCTGACAGGGGGTGGGGGGCGCCTCGATGCCGGCGTGAACACAAATTAAGTTAAGGAGTTATTAAGATTGGCCGCAGCCGAGGCGAGGTAATTGAAAATCCTACGTTCCCCGGGAAAACACGAACGCACCGCATCAGTTTCTATTTGAGCCTGAGAAGCCGGCGAGGGGGGGGTCCCGTGTTGAATTCTGGGCGGGAAAAAAAAAATGTCCGTTCAGCGGCCTCTGATCCGACATCATTACAGCGGCGGCCCCCCCTCGACTCTCGTCCCCAGGCTCGTTTCTGGTTCCTGTCAGGCAGCAGATTGTCGCTTAACGTGGAGCCACAGATAAAACTCCACTTAACGCCTCCTTATCAGACAATAAGCTGAACCTGGAGGAACAAACCCGCCTCAACTCTGCCGGATTCGAATTTTTCCATCTTTACTCGGATTCAAGAAATGTTCATAGCTGCTTAAAACGTGCTGTGAATGTCGCTCGTTTCAGTTTGACGAAGATTTTCGCTCTGAAAAAGGTTTAAATCGAGTAAAAACATCACACAGCATAAAAATAGTGGGGTGTCTTTTTGTGAGTTTTTAAAAACATCATTTTTATCATTAAAATTTCATATCTCAGCTCTGTCCTGCAGCAGCTGCTTCTTTCCAGTGTAAAGCTCCATACATCACAGATCCTCCTCATGTTGCTTCCCGGCTCTTTCATTATAATTCAAAGCTCTATTCCAGCTCTTTAATGATAATTCAAAGCTCTATTCCAGCTTTATTCCTCACATTTTATTCTAAGATGCATTCACAGACCCTCAGGAAATCCCAGCACTATCACCTCACAGAGCAGAATCTGGACCTTAACTCATTTATTAATAAAAACATTTAACAGAAACATGTTCAGGTTGTTAAAGTATAAAGGAAAAAGGAGGAAGGACATTTATGAGTCTAGTTTTACTTGACATATTTATACATATACACACAATAACTGTATTTTCATCTCAATGTATATTTCCAGTGTCTACCCCCCTAGGGGTAAAAGAAGGTACTGCAGCATCACAATAACTCAACTAACTCACACAAATTTATTAACAGAATCATTTTTTTTTATAAAATTTTACAGGATGAAAAATATTTTCAGCAATGTGTCATGTTTATTTAATTTAATGTTGAATTAAGTTTATTTTAAAACAAGCCTATGATTCGATTTTTATGTTCAAGTTAAGGAAATTACATAAATTTTCACTGTGTTATGTTCTATTTTTAGAGAATCGTCGTGTGATGGGGTTATCAGGCAGAGAATGAGGTTAAAACATCTGCACAAAGAAAAGTGTTCTTTATATAAAAAACACAAATGATAAATATATATGCATCTGTTTGTTTCATTGACTTTATATAACTCACATTTTGGAGCTTTGTAACAATCAACCTGCTGCTGCAGAGCTTCCTGCTTCAGGTGTTTCACTCCCGATCAGCTGATCCTCGTTAACTCCTCGTTAAGCTGCCTGTGTCCTTTAGCTCGTTAGCAGTTAATTAATCAGTTTTAAAAACCCAACAACGTACACAATAGTTGTTCAGAATTGGTCCAGTAAGTTGATCAGAGTTTGGAAGAGTTTTCATTTAGTGATGTTGGTGTTTGAGCCAATTTCACAACCTCTAGAAGAAAGTGAAAGAATAAAGAGCTGAACGTGTTGAGAGAGCTGGAAAATAACAAAAAAAATCATCTGTCGAAGATTTAAATAAAAAAACCTGCCAGTGTTTTGTTACTTTTCTCAAAGAAGTTGTGAATCTTGGTAAAAAAACGTTTTGTCTACTTTCAGCCGCCGTCTCCTCTGTGAAGAAGAGGATAATGATGATGAGGAGCAGCGGGTCCAGGTGGGGGGGTCAGCGCTCCGTGGGGGGGCGGGGGCCTGCAGCAGATCAGGGATCAGCCGGGTGTGAAATGGTCGCGTTGATTGCTGCGAGGCCTCGGCCGCTCCGGCCAATCACAGGCCTGTCAGCGCCTAACGAGGCTGGAGACGAGCTGGAGGCCTTAAAGGGCCAGTACACCTCGTTATGAGTCACATGACGCTGCTCAGGAAGTAATGATGTGTAACAGAGAAAAGTCTCTACTACACACAAGGTTTTATTTTCTCTTTTATTTAAATGTATCCTCATGTTCTGACATTTCAAAGGGAAATAATCTACTTTCTACATTAATTTGACAGCTTTAGTTACTGTTCAGATGCCGATTTAAGCTTTTAATATACAACATATTATTATGTATTATATATATATATATATATATATATATATATATATATATGTGCCATGAATTGATTAAATTTCAGTAATAATCCTGCAGAAAACCTGGTTTCAGGATCACTTTATTAGTTTTTTGCCATTTGGTATAATTGTGGTAAATTGACCTTTTAGACAGACGCCACCTGGTGGTGAAACCCTGCAGCTGCATGCTGGGACTCTCATTAGTTAAAGATCAAATCAGTGGTTTTACCTTAATTTTTGCTTTTTTAAACATCCTACAACAAATCTATAAGTTAATAAATAGAGATTTTTCCCTCTAAACTTCTGATGCGGTTTCTTTTGAATAAATGTTCAAATGATCAAATATTCACCAAAAAAATCATGTAGAGCTTAATCCTCCGTCCTGGATTTGTTCGACAGCGTTTTCTATGAACTGGGGTGTAAGGTCAATGGTTTCATTAAGACGGACTGTGAATCTCGCGTCTCATTAACAGGTCATTAGGCTCTCGGCCATCCACAGGTTGGCTGAACAGGAAGTGGAGGGGGGAGGGGCCCCCCGCTGCTCCGTGATTGGTTAATTAACACCTTGTCAATCAGTCACAGTAGTTAGAAGGTGAGAAGAGAGAGTTTCTAATGAACCTGAAACTTCCTCTAATCCAGCTCGTTACAGATGCAATTAGGACACACACACACACACACACACACACACACACACACACACCTTCATCAAATATGTGATTAAAGGAACCTGAATCAAACTTTCTATTTTTTTTTTTTATTCAAACAAACCCTATGAATATGAACGGATGACTGATAATAACGGACTATTCATGTTAAAGCTTCTTCATTCCATCATTTTCTCTTTGTAGGATGTACAGTGATGTAGTGGATACAGTGATTTTGCAAAACATTTGTGAATCTCATCTTATATATTATTTTATTTTATCAGATTTTCTTACACATTTTTTTAACCAAATTACACCTGGAGTTCATCATTTACTCTTAAATTATGCAGAAATTCAAAGAAATGTATATAGAATGAAGGTTCCACTAAAGGTAAAAGCATTTATTTGAAAAAATATCAGCATTTAGTGAGAAGCAACATGTACATTTTAGTGTTTTTTTTTTTTTTTTTACATAAAATGTCAAATGGTAAATCCAAAAAAGAAATAAGTTAAATATGTTAACTACCGGGCGACACGGTGGAGCAGTGGGTAGCACTGTTGCCTCACAGCAAGAAGGTCGCAGGTTCAAGACCCGCCTTGGGCCTGGGTCTGGGGCCTTTCTGTGTGGAGTTTGCATGTTCTCCCCGTGTCTGCGTGGGTTTTCCCCGGGTACTCCGGTTTCCTCCCACAATACAAAAAACATGCTCAGGTTAATTGGTAAACTCTAAATTGCCCATAGGTGTGAGTGTGAGAGTGAATGGTGTGTGAATGGTGTGTGTGCCCCACGATTGGCTGGCGACCATCTGGGGTGTATCCCTGCCTCTCGCCTTAACGCGCTGGGATAGGCTCCAGCAGACCCCTGCGACCCCGAAAGGGAATAAGCGGGATAGACAATGGATGGATGGATGGATGGATGGATGTTAACTACCTAGAACATGAATCTAATTGATGGCACATTTTAAACCTTTTTACGAGCGTTTAACTATCCTCAGGTTTGTTTCACCACAGATTCCACACAAAGACAATCTGCATGTTTTATAGAAGTAAAGAACATGCATCAAGAAGCTGATCTGTTCTGTATGTATGTTAAAGGTTTAAACATAAACTAATGTGAGCTAAACGTGACATGATGAGGAACATCAACAGCTGATGTGGTTTGTTGGTGTGTTTTTAATTACTATTAATTAAAATATTAGTGTTGTAAAAGGGTTTAGGAAACACATGGACATACAGCAAAAGTAATGAAACTGCAGAATGTTCCTTTAAAGGCGTGTAACAGGTGGAATAAAGAGGATTAAGATCAACTCTATGAAGGAGACGTGAATGTTGGTCCCACCAGATCCTCACTGGTGTTCTGACCCCCCAGTAAAACTAAACTGGTCCAGAGGACTTTTATTGTCTAAGGACACCTGTGATAATCAAGCTGACCAATCAGCATCTGGATATGAAACACCTGAGAGGTGGGCGGGGTCACCTCAGGTCACGACACAAAGAGTCAAAATCCTTTTTTAAATAGTTTTAAGAACTGTTCCTGGTTTCCTGTCATTTAAAAGTCCATTGATTTTGTGCTGATTTGATACAAAAAGAATGATCAATTTTAAATATTTAATCCGGATGGATGGATATAAAACTAGTTGATAATATGTTTTTAGGAGAGTTAAAGTATCTGGTACCACGTTTTTAAGGTTGATGGCAGCTCATTGTCTCATACACTTCATGTAGTTTCTCCTGTAGAATAACATACTGTATATGAGGCTTTGTATAGAAACAATACTTGTTAGTGGAGCAGTTTAATTAAGAAGGAAAATATTTAGAAAATGGCCAGAATCATCCTGACAGACACAGAAAATTGACTTGATTTTTATCTTTTAAAATGATTTTTCTGCAAATGAATCATAATGTTTAGTGTGTTTTTCTCGTCAAGTTTGAAGTTTCAGCTTTTTTAACAAAGCTCCTGTCGCTAAAAATATTTAAAAACGTCTTTTATGCAACAATTATCATATATGGACTTGTCATTAAACGAAGGCATGGAGGAAACAAACAAAGGTTTGAGTCAGAGCAGAAACATGAGCTGATAAAATACATTAACACTAATAATAATAAAACTTCTTCCACCTGTGAAAAAATGACGTTTTCTCTCATTCTCTGCACCAACAGCTCCACCTTGTGGCCACACAGTAAAACTGCAGTTACACTGAGTCCTGGTCCTGGAGCTCTGCTGCCCCCAGGTGTGAGGACCCCCCAGGGAATTTTTTTATTGTATGATGTAAAGATCTAAAGGCCAGCGGGGTGGGGGGGGTTGCTTATATTAAAAAAAATAAAATAAAAAAACTTACCTGATTCTAATTATTATATTCAAGCAACTGAAGCTCGTTAAGGAGTTAATTGATAATTAGACTCAGGTGTGCTGGGATTGGTCAACTCTGGATAACATAAAACATAACTTTGGAAAGTTTATAAAAATTAATTTATTAAATGGGGGGAAAAGCCTAATAAAATAGAAAAAAATTGGTCATATAAAAAAAACAGTGAATAAAAACCAAGACACGTTCCGTCAGTGATTCAATAACATATTTTAATTTTTTCAGTGTTTTAGTATAAAAACGCCAGCGGCCTGCTGTGGGCTGGTCTCCGCTCCCTGTTGGCTAGAACTGTGGTTTTTTCCCAGAGAATCAGCTAAAAGTACCAAATCTATTTACACACAACATCCACATCCAGAGGGGCCAAAAGAAAAAACAGGAAGTCTACCCATTGCTACCCTGCCAAAATAAAACAGAAAAAAACACTATCATCTCACCGCTCAGATTTAATGCTAATAACCAAAAATAAAAAGAAAAAGGAGTAAAACAGCTGAGGAGGAGGAGAGGCCTCTACATGTGGCTCCTAGTATTCTTCTTACAATACTCTCTCTATAAAGTAATGCATATACATTTTCTGCTTTACAATAAATTAGTACAGGCACATTCTCTTCTCTCCTACAGGCGACTGTAGTTCAGTTCAAAAACAGACGATTCTGTGACGTTTTTGGAGACTTGAACTCATCACAGCACACAGGAAAAGGCTGAAACACACAGAACTGTAAAAAAAGAAGAAAAAAAAAAAACAGTGGAAAATGTGGGCAGCAGATTTTTTTTTTTGGTTTTGGTGTGAATGATGCACTTCAGGCATTTTAAACTTTGAGAGCATCTATATAGATTTTATATAAATATGTACAAACGAAGAAAAAAAAAGTAGTCCTGTAAAAACATTCAGGTAATAAAAAAAGATAACACACACACACACACACAAATTAATGCCAAAGATGAAAAGAGAACTTGTAGAATTCAGAACTCAATAACTTACAAAACCGTCATAAAAAATAAAAAAGAAGAGGTGAAATGAAAAGGTAGAACACAGTTTGTTTGTTGTTCTCTGTGTAGAGATAGCACCAGCAGAGAAAACATCAGGTACCAAACAACCGGGAGGAATAAATTAGTGTCAGGCCTTGTACAGGATATTTACAGGAGCTGCTGCTGTGTCTCACACACACACTCACACACACACACACACACACACACACGCACGCGCACACACACACACACGCACACACGCACACACACACGCACACACACACTGATGGACATGTTTCATGGCAGTGAGATTGTTGCAGCAGTCTTGCAGCACATTAGAGGAGGTCAGAGGTCAAACGCTGACACATTCAACATGTTTAGACCTGTTTGTTTTTTTCAGTCCTCACAGCGTAGATTCGAGGTTTTTTCTCCCTCTATTCATCTTTTTTTTTGCACCTGCTAACCGAGTCGTTTTCGTTGCATAGCTATAGGTCTATAGGTGGCCGTCACACGCTACAGTATTTGAGACAGGGTGGGGGTGGGGGTGGGGGGGGTCTGGTTCCAGTTTGCAGGAAATGGTAAACATAACACCTACAGTATATATATATATGTGTGTGTGTGTGTGTGTGTGTGTGTGTGGTGTGTTCACTGCGGTGACGGTGAGTTCACAATAAAAAGAGGACAAATGGGAGAGATGGATGATGGGAGGATTTGAGGGGGGGGGGTGTGTGTGGGGGGGTTCAGTCTGAGCCGGTGATGCCGGGGTGTGGGCCCCCCCCTCCCTCGCCGGGGGCGCGGTTCAGGTGATTGACAGCGCGGTCGAAGGCCAGCCGCACGGTCCTGCGGAGGCGGGAGGAGCGAGGCTCCGTCAGCTTCATCCGGTCGTGAGCGGCGACGCCGAACGGAGACATTTTACACCTAGGAAGCCATTGCCTGAGGAGAGAGGGGTTGGTAATTAAAATCACAATCAGTGACTAGTGGATCAGCAGAAACGTGTCGGGCATTTCTTATCTGATACCGTATTTTCAGGACCATAAGACTCAGTCTGAGTTCTATTCTCATTGCTGTATTTAACACACACATAAGGAACCTAACTATAGGGGAGGGTTTATACACACACATAGATATATACACACAGATATATACACACAGATATATATACACACATAGATATATACACATAGATATATACACACAGATATATATACACACAGATATACACACAGATATATATACACATAGATATATACACACAGATATATATACACATAGATATATACACACAGATATATATATACACATAGATATATACACATAGATATATACACACAGATATATATATACACATAGATATATACACACAGATATATATACACACAGATATACACACAGATATATATACACATAGATATAAGTCCTCATCCTCTGTTTCTGATTCCAACAGCAGCTAAATCTCCATCAAACATGCCAGCTTCACTTTCTTCACCATCAGAGTCACTTTCCTCTAAATGATGCGTTATAATCCGCTGGAAGTTGCTGCGCTACCGTAGTCCTGGTCTGGATGGAGAAATGGCACCGAAACGAAAGCACCAAGACGGAAATGTTCAATTTTCATTTCTTCTGCTGCTTTACTGCTTTTAGTCAAATGGTGACCATAGGAACGCTTCTCCCACTGGTTCTTTGCTCTGTGATCTACTGATCCATTCTCTGCTCTGTGATCTTATCCATGCATTTATTACTTCCAGGCTGGACTACTGCAACTCTTTACTGTCCGGTTGCACCATAAAGTCTCTAAGGACTCTCCAGCTGATCCAGAATGCAGCTGCTCGTTTATTAACTGGCACTAGAAGAAGAGAGCATATCTCACCTGTATCAGCCTCTACACTGGCTTCCTGTGAAATCACCAATAGAATTCTACATCCTGCTCCTCACCTATAAAGCTCAACGGTCAGGCTCCATCCTACCTTAGGGATCTCTTAGTCCCATATCGCCCATCAAGAGCATTACGCTCCCAACATGCAGCTTATTGGAGGTTCCAGAATTTCTAGAATTAAAACAGGAGGCAGAGCCTTCAACTTCCAGGCTCCTCTCCTGTGGAACCGTCTTCAGTCTCAGTCTGGGGGGCAGACACCCTTCCTATATCTAAGAACAGGTTAAACGTTCCTGTATAGAAGCGTATAGTTAGGGCTGGCCCTGGCTGCCTAGTCATAGTGATGCTGATAGGTTAGTCTGGTCCTCATGAGATGCTCTGAGCTTCTTTTTCTGCTGATGATCCACTATTGTACTTTTAAATCTGCTGTGTTTTCTGTGTTTCCTCATCCACAGAGCATGCTGCAGTGCAGCCACTGAGGGATCTACGATGTTGGAGGGTCTGATGCTGTCCTGGTGAAACCTGGAAGCTGTGATGGATCCTGCTCCTCATCCTCCACTTACACCAACATTCATCACATTTCTGTTTGTCTGTTTGTAATGTCCAGTTTTCCTGTAATGTTTCCACCTGCACACATCATCTACTGCAGCCTGTCCGTCCTGAAGAGGGATCCTCCTCTGTTTCTCTTCCTGAGGTTCTTCTGTTTTTAGAGTTTTACCTTGTAGATGTGAGGTTCTAAGGACAGGGGATGTTGTGTTGCTTTTGTACAAACTGTAAAGAACATTGGGGCGAATCTGTGATTTGTGATTCTGGGCTATACAAATAAATTGAATTGGAATTATTTAAGCATCTTTTATACAACTTAACTCGACAGCAGGTGAAATAACCCAATAAATGGATTAGGATCTGTTAAACCCCCCCTGCCCCCCCTCCTCACCAGCTGCGCTTGCTGTCGAAGAAGCGGACGAGGAAGAGTTTCTCTGCGGACCTGAACTGCATCCGCTCTCCGGCTCTGAGGACGTCCAGCGGCGGCCGGGGAAGCTCCGCCCCGCTGTGGCGACACCTCGTCCTCCGCGCTCGGGGGTCCATGATCTGTGGACCAGACACAACGAGGGGGGGGGGGGGGGGGGGGGGGGGCAGTGAGTAGGACGAGCCGCCAACCCGACGGCGTGGAGTGAATCCTGGAGGCAGCGAGGAGAAGCCGGCGCTCTGACACCAACATGCAGGAAGCTCCCACACGGCTGCGAGCACAAATCACGAGCTACAGCACGCACAATGAGAGGGGGCTGATGGGTAATGACACATGGAGGGTCGGGGGGGGTCGACTAACACTCACTCACCAGGGCAGGGAAGGAGGGATATCCACTACATTTAGCCCAAACTAGTTTAAGAGGCTCCAGAACAAAGGGAAAGGCAGCGGAGGGCTTCCACACCTCTACAGGAACAACGACAAGCAAGTTATGAAGGATTCACTGTAACAGACAGAGAGCACACGCACGCACACACACGCATACACGCACGCATACACACACACACACACACGCATACACACACACACACACACACGCACACACACACCACTGGCAAGGTTAGTTTCACAGTTAAGGAGGTTTAACGGGGACACACTCCACACACAGAATATCTAACACGGCCTCATTTATTATATTACTTATTAGCCTCTGTCTGAAACAGAGGGTTTTAGCCCCGCCCCCCGTGATGAGCCCGCTCTGCTCTGATTGGTCAGCTGTCACAGCCAATGGGGGGGGGGGGTAAGACAACAAAGCACGAAGCGATCGATGAATTGAGAGAATAAACCAGAGGAGTTAAAACCGGAGCAACAACAGGTGAAGCAACAGATGAACAACCACCAACCCTGACCTTTGACCTCCAGACTGCTTGTCTGCACGGTTAGGAACGCGATACAAATAAATAAGATCACTATGGGAAAGTACGGTGGATGATTCAGAGTCACTCACCAGGTCTCTAACTGCACATTTTCTTTTCGTGGTGGTTTGTTGGTTTTGTGATTAAAAATGTTAAAATAGAAGAATAACAGACTTTGAATGTTCAACAAGAGGGTAAAACTAGTTTTTAATTTTTATAACCTTTATGGGAGAATGAAACTATCTGGTACTGAGTTTGTGTGTGTGTGTGTGTGTGTGTGTGTGTGTGTGTGTGTGAGAAGCAGCAACAACCCTCAGCGTTCCAGATGTTCCTGATCAGAAACATCAGCTCAGGTCTGCTGTGTTACTCCTGATGTGGAGATGATTATTAGTTAGAACGCTGCCTCAGCACATCTGTCTGCAGCTGTTACCCAGCAGCCACCAGCCTTACGCCCAACCCGAGTCCATCTCTCTATAGAAACTGCTGTCCCTCAATAATTATCATCATCACCATCGGTTCAGCCTCTATCAGCATCTCAGACACTCACAAGAAGTTGGGGACAAAAAGTGAGTAGTTTAGAGGAGTAAATTAAACACGGCATGCTAGCACAGAGACGTCCAGTAAACACTCAGTTTGTATCTGTAATATAAACCTCAGCAGACAGACAGCTGGTGGCCATGCGGTTCATGCTCTCCAGTGATGATCAGCGCGTCGCTGCAGATCCGGACTCACCAGCAGCGATCGTGGCAGCTTTGGTGAACTCGCCCGTCTCCACGCAGGTCATCAGGTTGTTCTTATCGTCCACGGTGCTGCGGCGAGCCGCCGCCAGGCGTCCTTTACCGGCTTTAGACATGATGACGGTGCTGAGACCAGAGGATAGAGATGATCAGAGAAATCTCACATTGCCCCCCTATGGAAGAAGAAAACATCTGCCCCCCCACGACTACAAATAGAATCATTTGTACCTCTGCATAAGAATGTATCCTTATCAATGTTCTTTTTATTTAATAAAAATTGTGAATATTTTTTCTTTTAAGAAGCGTTCATCAGGTCCCTCAAAATGTACATTTTGTGCTGATGTTGGTTTCCTGTCTCATAAAATAAATATTTTTCCTCCTAGAAGCTAAAATCCGTGGCAGCACGTGTGTTGACTCATCCTGTCGTCTGTGTGTCTCCACCTGAACCCACCTGGTGCTGCAGAGGATGCTGCCGCTGGACGAGATGCTGGACTCGGAGGCACAGCGGCGTCGAGGCTCCAGGAGGCGCGGCGACGGCGAGGAATCGTGCTCCTCCACCACGAAGCCGTTGGCGATTCCTGTTAAAGACAGTCCTCGTTAGTGCTCAGATTGATATTCAGGGTCTGTTGCCGTGATTACGGTTTTTCTCGTACCCGTGCCGAGGCGTTTGATGGGCGACTCCTCGTCCTCCTCGCCGTCGGCGCTGCTGCTGCGCGTCCTCTTCTTGGGGAGGAGCAGCGTCTCCAGGCGGGGGATCACCACCGACAGGAAGGTCTTGGCGCCCAGGGGGGGCGGGGACATGGCGGCTGGCTCGCGGGCCTTGGGGGGTTTCTGCGGGCTGGCGCTCTTGGACTTGCGGAAGAGGACGTTGTTCCGCCGGTTGCAGGAGGCGGGGGGGGGTAGGGGCGGGGGTGTCCGTGTGCAGGTCGCCGTTGGGCAGCGGGGGGTCGGGGGCGTGGCCGTTGAACACCGCCGCGGGCGCTGAGGTAGATGTGTTGCTGTCGCCGCCGGTCTCCATGGGGGGGTGGTCCACACTGGGCTTGACGGGTTTCAGGGGGGGCGGCTCCAGGTCGGCGGGCGGGGGGCGGAGCTGCGGCGGCGAGGAGGAGGTCAGCAGCTCTAACGTTGGTGGAGGTAAAGACGTCTCAATGGGTGGGGAGGGCTCTGCCGGGGGCTCAGGTAGTGGTTTCTCCTCAGACTCTGCGGCGGGGGCGGTGCCTGTCTCTGGGGGGGCGGGGGCAGCGGCGGGGGGCGGCGGCAGCGCCTTCTTCAGGCTCATCTCGCTGCGGACCTCCATGATGGTTTTCTTCAGCAGCTTCAGCCTCTTGCTGCGCGACGGGCTGTTCTTCATGGCCGTGCTCAGGTCCAGCTTCTCCAGCAGCTCCTTCAGCTGCTCCTCCAGGGGGGTCAGCTTCCGGTAGGAGGGGGTCAGCAGGCGGTCCACTGGGGGGGGGGCAGCGTGGGTCACGTTACGTCAACACAAAACACAGAAAAACACAGATCTGTAACACGGCTGTTCCTGGATTCGACATTTCCTACTTTTTGCGTCACTTCCTGCTTTCATTCATATCAAGCCAAGAAGTTAAGCTGATTGACTCAACACGGTTGAACCAGGACTCGTGGTGTTTGGATCAAGTGTGATGAGACAAATGTGCACCAACAAAGTGAATCAGCCACTACATTAACATGCAGCGGAATCGAGCTTTGCTTAAACTTGATTTCTGCGTCTCGTCTCGTCGTGACCTAATAGGAAAAATAAATTCTCAACTGGTTCCCAGTTGCTGAGAATAGGAAACAGGATTCATTTTGCCTCTTTCTCTTTTTAATTAACCATATTTGCTGGTGGCACTGCGTAAAATACACAGAGTTAGCACTGACACTGTTCTTTAATCAGCTGGTTCTGGTACTTCTCTGCTCCACTTTGTCCCGACTCTACTGCCTAATGTAGGTGTATTAATTTGACTCAGTCCAATTTCAATCCAACTAAGGTGTATATGTTTACTTATAAAAACAATATTTAGATTTTCTTGAACATTGTGTAAATGCACCACCTTCTGCTGCTATGTAAATGAAACTATGACTTTGCACATACTCAACATTAAAGGACTCAGATCTGATCAGATCTGTTGTTTTATTAATAAAGTGTCTCTCAGCCAGTGGAGCTATTCTTTATATCAGGATGATGATCAGCGTCCTACCGTCCTCCCAGGAGAAAGGGGGCGGGGCCTCCAGCTTGGGGGCCTGGGGCAGGTGCAGCCCGCTGGGGAAGTCGAAGCCGATCCTCTGGGCCTCGCGGCGGGCGCGGCGGAGGATGGCCCCCCCCTGGTCCTGCATGCGCTGCGCCGCCTTGTAGAAGAAGGTGTCCTTGGCGTTGTACTTCATGCAGTTGTAGATGATGAGGTTGAAGTCGGCCTCGAACTCCTCCAGGCTGCGGTAGTCGTGCCCGTCGATGCGTTTCCTCATGGTGGAGAAGTCCATGGGGTTCTTGATGTGGTCCAGGTAGTCCGGGACCTGCAGGGACACACGAGACATGTTGGAGGCTGTGGTTGGCCCAACGGGAGGTGGAGATAGAAAGATATAGAGTTGTTGTAAACACATCAACGCTCCTGGTGATTATAAAGGGTTTTACACTCAGAGTTTATTTCCTCACAAATGATCAATAGTTGATGTTGATCCCACTAAGTTACTCACAGCGCCATTAACAGCTGATGTGCTGCAGGAAACATGCATCACTTTAAATCCTGCTACGCGGGTGTGTGTAATGAGAGGTTTATTATCTAATCAGTGTAAAAACAGAAGAATAAAACCTCAGCTTGGTTTGGCCCTGGTGCTGCTCCATAGGGTTGTCTTATCTTATCTCTTTTATTCTATCATGTTCCAGGACTTCTCCATGAATGTGAAGCTGCATCAGGACATGCAGCAACCCCAGGTTTACCAGCTTCTGTCTATTAAAAGGCCACACACCTCCTTGACGCTGACGGGCTGAGCGAAGATGCTGCACTGGTCCTTCTCCTGCAGCTGACTCAGCACGGCCCTCAGCAGGATGTTGCAGGGGGTCAGCTGGACCTCCAGAGCAGACTGCTGCAGCTTCATCTGGAGGAGCAGCAGCAGGAACACCGTCAGACACCAGAACCACACAACAACTACACACATATATATACACATGCCTAACACACACACACACACACACACACTGAAAAATTCTAATTAACAGAATGACCAAATATCCTGAACTATTAATCACTTGTCAGAGTACCTATGATTAGTTTAAAGTTAAGCTAATGTTCCTCATTGCGTGAGGCGACTGGTTGTTTAGAATCGAGGCTTTAACTTGGCCACGCAGCAGCAGCAGAGGTCACAGCCACTCTACCTCCTCCCTCTTCAGCTTCTCTCTCTTCCTGATGAGCTCCAGCAGCAGCCGGGCTCGCTCCAGGTCGTGGCGGAGGCGGTGCCACTCCTTCAGCTGCTCCTTCAGCGCCTGGTTCGTCTCCATCCGCTCCTGCAGGTAAAAAAAAAAAAAAATCACATGAAATGAAGCTCAGAAAAAAAAAAAAAACATCACAAAAAGAACAACAGAGCGGCCGTGTGGCGTTCACTGACCATCTGCTTGGACTTGGGCGGCTGAGGGTTGGCCTGCAGGCGGCGGATGAGCGGCACGTTGTTCCGGGACTGTCTCTTCAGGACCCAGTAGCTGAGCACCCGCTCCACGAAGGGACGCTTCCTCTGCACCGCCACCTGGTTCAGGATGGTGTCGAAACTGACCACGGAGCACAGGCAGGGACGAGGGTTAATACACGGGTGGTGTTGGTGCAGGATTCAGAGGAGATGACACATGACCCTCATCTAAACAAGCTTTACGTTCATGGTCTGTCGCTCCATGTATAGAATAATCTGAATGTTTTCTCTGTCACAACCATCACAGATGCACATTATTACTGATAGTAATGGAAAACTACCTATGCAATGCACTTCACTAACATTAGTATGTGTGTATATATGCAGTGTACTCATACTATAGCAGATTAACATCATTAACAATATCTTCCTGAACATTGTGGGGAAAAAAATCCTAGATCTGGAAACGGTTCTTGACAAGTAGTGTACAACAGTTTTAAAACATGACCAGAATTATTTGGCTGTAGTCGTGACACTGAGTAGGAACGAGTTCACTAAGAGAAACTATTACAACTAAATCAGAAAGTTTAGTAGGTTAAAGTAAAACAGAGAAACACACAACGTGTTGGTTAATAAATAGTGGGAGTCCCATCGCTCTCTAACCTGGAGGCGGTGATACTGGGCCCAGAGCTGGTGGGGGTCTCGGGTTCTGGTTCCGGGTCTGGCTCGGCCCGTTTGCTCTTCTTCTTCTGCCAGCCTTTGCTCCGGGCCTTGCCCCTCTTCTCGGGCCTCTTGTGGCAGGCCCCGTTCTTGGGGTGCGGCTCCTCGTAGACGTTGTGCGGCCGGCGGTCGCAGCCCTCGGGCGTGTGGCCGCAGCAGAACGCCGTCTTCTTCACGGAGAAGGTGGTGGTGCCGGACGCCGTCTGCTCCTTGACGGGCTCCATCCTCATGTAGAGGCCGGCCTTCTGGGCGCAGCTGACGTGGAAGGCGGTGTAGCAGTTGATCTTGTCGCACTGGATGCACGCGCCCACGCCCTTCTCCTTGCACAGGTAGCAGGTGAGCTTCCAGCGCGCCGGCGGGATGTTGCGGACGCCGTCGATGGGCTCGATGAACACCGTGTCGGAGAAGCCCACCTCGGGCACCCAGAGGGCGCACGCCACGTGTCCCCAGCGGTCGTCGTCCGTCCTCTTCAGGGCGCCGCCCCGGTTGGGGCAGAAGACGCACTCAGCGGGCCGTGACGGGCACTGCAGGCAGTGGCGGCACAGCCACTGGCCCTCGGGGATGTAGGGCACGCCGTAGCACTCCTGGTGCACCGCCATGTTGCACGAGTCGCAGAACAGGATGACGTTGCTGTCGGCGCCGTCGCCGTCCATGCACACGCAGCACACGGCGTCCTCGTCCACCAGCGACTGCGGGTGGCTCTGGCCCTGCGTGGCGGCGTAGGACTCCTTCTCGAAGCGGTCCATGAGGAACTCGAACAGGTTGTTGGACACCTGGCTGACGCCCTCGCTGCGCCGCTTCTCGTTGATGAGCTCCAGCCAGGCGTAGTCCTCCTCATCCATGTCGTACTCCACCTCCTCGTCCAGGTCCTCCGCCGTCCTCTCCGTGTATTTGTAGTAGGCCGCCGGCCTCTTGGGCACCACGGGCAGGTTATACTCCACCGTCCTGACCTTTGGCTCCAACAGGCCGGTGGCGCCGCCGTGGCCGCCGCCGCCGTGCGAAGACGTCAGCGCCGCGTTCTTCTTCTGCTGGTTGTTCTTGAGGCGCACGGAACGCACCAGGACCTGCTGGGGCTTCTCGCTGTTCTCCTTGTTGCTGTTGCACTCCATGATCTCCTGCGCCGTGGAGTCGTCGTCGGCGATGACGTCCAGCTTGTCGTAGATGCTGAGGCGGTGCACGCGGCCGTCCACCTCCAGCTCCACCATCCGCTGGGCCTGCGCGTACGTCAGCGTCTCGCGGTTGGGCGACGGCTTGATGGGCGAGGACGCTCGCTTCAGCACCGCCGGGCGCTGGCACCGACCTTTCTTCCTCATGCCGAAGCCGTGAAGACCCTGAAAAACAAAAAAAATGAAACGGAGGCGATGGTCAACATCCTGTCACCTCACTGCTGCTCTACAGGAACACAGGGAACTTAATGCATCCAACAAACATTTAATCAGCTGCTGCTGCTGCTTTCAGCCAGAGGAGCAATAAGAAATACATACAAACAAATACAAATAAATAAATACACAACTTGTGTCTGTGAATGGCTCTAGTACTTGATTTGCTGCAAAGCTGACTGTTAACCTACAATTACTTCTATTCAACAGTCAGAAACTAACAAACCATAACCTTGTGTCATCATAGCAACACTGAGTCAACATCTCTCTTTTTAAAAAGAGGAAAGTCTCACTTCATCATAGAGAGCAATGAGACAGAATCAGTGTTCTTTGTCAAACTTTAACACAGTAAGAGTCAGGACAGACACTTCCTCCACTGCCAGAAACACAGCGAAACTAGTAAAACAAGAGACAAGAGGCAAGAGAAAGGGAAATAAAAATCATGATCCAGCAACAATTAATAAAACAAAGTTAATAAGGATTAAATGATCAACAATATGAACGACAATAAGTAATAACTACCACTTTCAAACTGAATTTCAGAGAAAATAAAATGTCATTTCAAGTGTGTTATTAGTCATTTTGATAATCCATTTCCAACACATTACTTTAAAGCAGAACGGACAGACTGTCTTTGAGGAACCACAGACCAGTTTTACTTCACAACCGTAGCGTCTGCGTTTCACCCTGACCCAGACCACCTTGTGTGTGACTTTTAGACGACATTCCTGCAGCCAGAACCTGAGACGTGACAGCAAGCGGACGCAACGTGAACGCCGGCTCAGCAAAAAAAAAAGTATTAGCAAGGAAAGGAAGTCAGAAGCAGAAGATGAAGAGGATAACAAATCTTTGTCAGCTTTCAGTTTAATGTTAAAGTCAAACTTTTTCAGCTGAAGCAAAGACAAGAAAAGTAGATAAAGACTCGTGAGATTTTATCTGATCCACCTGTTGCTTCTATAATCACAGGAGCCAATTAGGAGAGTGAACTATTGTTCTCATGAATTTTTATCTCCAGTTCATCCAGGTGTTTTGTGTTATTCTGAACTGCAGCAAAGAATCAGTTTTAAAATCAGTAAAATCCTCTACAGCATCAATCTGGGAATGAAAACAACTTCTATACACACGGATCTCTGACAGAACCTGCTGTGGATCAGCTTAACCATTCGGCATAATTTACCATTAAGAAAAACAACATGGATGTAGTATTGAAAAAACACAGTTAAACGTGAAGTTAACTTGCTAACCCCAAAGCGTCTGCTCCTTTATACGCATTTGGAAACTGAGGTTTTCTTCACTAAATGATCAATCCTCCTGTTATCAAAGACCCCTGTAAAATGTGCTTTCAATGTAAGTGATGGAGGCAAAATCAACAGTGTTTTCAGTCTTTATTTTAGACTTCACAAAATTATTCTCTACTGTCCAGAAGATGTTCATATATTTATTATTGTTATACTACAGTGTTATTCAACAGTATCTTTTAAAGCTAATATAGGAATTAGAACAGACAGTGGTGTTTACCTAGTTTACTTTATTACACCAGAATTATCAAGTTTGTTCTGGACGGTTTGGATCCAAAAGTCTTGAATGAACCAAAGACCCAGACAACTTTATCCAAACACATTCTCAGACTGTTAAAGACAGTTCACAGTTGTTCAGGCGTGTGTTGAAACCAGCAGCAGGTTACAGGTAATCCTCATTCTGCCTGTTAGAAGGACCAGTGAGTTTCAGTCACATCCATTTTAAATTCCCTCTTTGTGTTTCTTCCCTTTTTTAAGCTGCAGTGGAAGTACAACAACAAAAAGAGCAACTTGGCACTAAATAATAAAACCTCTTACAATGGATACTGGATTTTTCCCCCATCACTTCCATCATAAATGCATTATATATGAATGGATCTTTAAATGGTCTTTAAAGGGATGATCGCAGCTACAAGAAGAAGCTGTGTAGATATTCAGCCCCGACTGGTGCGTTTAAGGCACGTTTAAACTAGTCCTTTAAAAGCGACTGAAAACAAATTCCTTTTACGGATCAACACCTCGGGCCGCGGATCTTATTCTGACCGTAAAGCGTCTTATTCTAAACGCAGCATGTTTTCGGTTTGTAAAAATCACAAGAAGGAGAAACGAGAAACAGCCTGACGCCCATAAACCTCTAATCAATGGGAGAAAAGCACCGCGAGGCTCCGGTAAAAGGAGGGGGTCTGTCGGCCGGCCTGAAGCCGCTCAGAGCTGCTGCTGCGCCGGGCTCGCTCCGTGCGGCGCCCCGGTGCCTGCTGCCCGCGGCTACCGCTAGCCGCTCTCCGCCGAGCACGTCCTCACAACCGCATGTGTGCCCTCCACCGAGCGTGTTTGTCGGTTATCCGTCGGACAGAGGACGATGACCGGCGGCCCCGGTGCTGCTCCCCGGCGGGACACGGCCTCCCGGGTGGCCGGTAAACCGCGTTAGGACAGTCCGTCCACTACCCGGCTAACGCTAGCCTGCTAGCCACCGACCGGAGGGGGGAGAGGAAAGATGGCGACCAACACAACAAGAAGCTGCCTCGGTTAAACAAGCTGTCGTTTCTCCGGAGCGGCGCGGGCCGGTTTTTCTGGGAGGTTTTAACCCGCTCGGACGGACGGACGGACGGACGGACGTTAAAGAAGCGGCGGCGGACGGGGAGAGGACTCACCGCGGCGTTTCCAACGATTCCAACGGACAGATACGGCAGCAATGGCGGCGCGGCCTGCGGAGCCAGGCGGCCGTTAAATCCGCATTCAGCGCGGCCCGCGCTCGGCCCGACTCACACCTGCGCGCGTCCGGCCGGGATCCAGGGCGACACGGGGGCCGGGCTCGGGCGTTTCCACCGGGATCGGGACGAACCGTGATCGATCGGCCTGATCGGGAGCGGATCGGAGCGGCGGAACCTTTCTCTTCCCCCAACAACAATGCGGTTGTGTGCGCCGCTGCGTCGTGACGTCACCGCGTACGACGGACACCAGGAAGTGGATTCGGCTGTTTTTTTTTTCCTCTCTCACATTCTGCTGTTGAACAAACAAGCGAAAAATCCAACAAAAGTGACTTTTCCCCATCGATTAATTCCAAGATTTCTCGTGTGATTTGAACCTCTTAGGATTTAATTTAGAAAGTATTTTTTGATTCCACCCTGCAAACAACAAAAACTTAAGTCCTAAAGGTGACTTTTTCTGCAAACTAAATTAAAAGCCAGAATCAGAAGCTCTTCGGAAGCGGTGATTTTTATTTGCTTAAAACATGACATTGTGCACAGTTATGCAATTTAAAATATGAAATGTTTACCCTTCAAACAACTAGATAAAAGATATCGTACAAAAAAAACGTGTGTCCAGGTGTTTTTCCTGCAGTCACATGGATCAGGTGGACTCTCCTCCACGGCTGGAACATCTGGACGCTGCGTCCAGCTGTTCCTCAGAGGACGGGCCTCTGTCCAGGGGGGGCGCTCCGTCCTCTCTGGACAGCAGGTTGTTCCTCCGGAGGCGGCAGGCCTCCTGGTAGGGGGGGCGGATGGGCGGCTGGGTGGGGGGGGTGTACCGGTACTGTTTGTCTGCATCCAGCTGAAATAAAAAAAAAAACAGTCACAGAGTAAGAACATTTACAGTTTTCATGTACTTTTTTTAAATTGAAAAGAAGTTTTTTTAGGTAAAAAAGCAAAAACATAATTGAAACCTCTTAAAAAACCCAGAAAAAACAATATGCAAATGTCAAAAATATATATATTTTTTATGTTATTCAGTCAAATTCAATTGGGTTTAGCTTTCTAGAATTCTATTAATCACTTCCTATTTATGTATAAGTGAATTAATCATACTTTGATTATACTTCACTTTTGTACTGAACACATAGGCAAACATAACTTTATAAAATAATAAGGAAAAAATGGTGTAAACTTATGAAGAAGTAGTCTAAAAACATATAGGGGCATGTAGAACAGACATGAGTCTCTTCCTGAGGGATGAGATAGGGATTTTATATACAGGTATTAAACTATGTAATGGTGACATGAAGTAATTATACTGGTGTAATTGGTGAATATGTGTGATGTTGGTATGAGACGAACCATCAGGTAACGTATTTATGCACAAACAGTTTAAAAGAAGCTGAACAAGCTGCATAATCAGCTCGTGGGTGACCTTTGACCTCCCGTGAGTAATTCTCTTTTCTCTGACTCCTGGTGATTTTTCCCCTTTTCCTCTTCAAAAATTATTTTTTTCATGAGTTAAGACCACAATGGGAACCCTTTGCACTTTTTTTTCTAAACATGGGGCATATCCACACACACACACACACACACACACACACACACACACACACACACATTAACTCTTCAGTTGATGAGGCGGCGATACTGGCCCCACACACAGAAAACTAAACACAGCTGCAGTAATGAGTCACCAACTACTGATCGTGCAAGAGCGTGCAAGTACACACAAACAAACACACACACACACCTGCAACACAGTATTTTCTCAACAAAGGAGCAATCAACAAGCACCAGAGTGATAACAGAACAGAGTTTACTCCTCGCTGGTAAATGAACCCAAAGGTGAAACCTGACACTTTACAACTCACTGATCAGGCTGCACACTCCATGGTGTGTGTGTGTGTGTGTGTGTGTGTGTGTGTGTGTGTGTGTGTGTGTGTGTGTTACAGCAGAGGAGAGGGACACGCCGAAGCAGGAAAAACACAGCTCAGGTAGATTTGGGGTTATAACGTCAGTGTAAAGGAGGGAAACCTGCAGCTGAACTGCAACTGCTGTAAAAGCAACAGCAAGCAGGTGATTATGATTCTAAGTGTTACACATAGTCCCTTTAATATGTTGAATTCCCCTACTTTGAGGCATTGAAAATACTGAAAACAGTTAGAAAACCAGTCAGCAAAGACTAGTGGAACGCCTTACCTTTAAATACAGTAGTATTATAACGTAATTAATCACCTGTAGAGGGTAGTTTCTGTCAGAGTCGTAGGCGCTGAGGTCTCCACACGCCAGGAAAGGAACGATGATCCGGTTTGGACCCTCTAACTGGTTAAAGTCCACGTCTGAGGAACAGAGACCAGAATGAAGAGGCAGGACCACCACAGATGGAGGACGTTGAAAACCAACATGGTTATTCATAAAGAAAAAAATACACTATTTGATATTTGAAAAGAAAATTACACAAATGGACTTTTAAATGACAAGAACACAAAATGTACATTTTGACAGACCTGATGAATGGTTTTAAAACCTACATTTTTTCCAATTTTTTTCCCAATAATCAGTAATTACCACACGTGGCCACACGGGGTCACTGTTGAGAATGAAGCAGCAGGCTGACCGTGAGGTAAAGAATGTGCAGCATCTGTAACTGTGAGTGTTTTAAACACAGAACAGGCAGTGGTTTAAATACCGTAGGAGTGGTCCAGCAGCGGGTTGGACATGTTGGGGACGTAGCCCTCAGGAGGACGGTAGTCCTGACACACCACGAACGCCTCTGCACACACACCAGTAAACACTTGGTCATTATCTTAAATCAAACCTCGCCCGTGATTGGCCGACGGCGGCGGCGGCGTGACTCACCGATGCTGGAGTTCCTGCTGCTGCGAGGTTTGGCGCAGGTCACACCACCGAAGAAGATCTTGAGCTGTGAGTACAGCAGCGTCACGTCTTTACCTCTGAAGATCTGCAGCAACGCAGGACGACGAGGGGTTAATGCAGCCCATAATGTACACCTCATTGTTTTGCTTCTTATTAATTTCAATGACAAATGACGAACAAAACCACCAAAACAACACTAGAATTTGGGCCTGTTTTGCAATTGTTTTGGTCAATATTCAAACCATGATTATTTTATAGGTATATGAGTCAGGGACAAATCATGATGAGAAAGTCACAGACTTTTTAAAATAGAGTTTTAAAAATCGTTCATTAGTTATAAAGATGTATATTTTGTGTTCATGTTGGTTTCTTATTTAAAAATCTATTTGTACCATTTTCTTCACAAAAATCATGATTTTGTTCAATTTCTGGCATTAAATGTCAAATGTTGCAATCAAAAAAAGATCAATTTTATAACATTAATCCACCTAGAATATAAAACTATTTGATAAAATTTCCTTTTTATTAAAAAAAAAAATTAATGGAATTTAAAGTATCTGGTACTAAGTTTTTATAATTATATGACAGTTTTGACATTGTCCCATAAGGGACTCTGTGCTTTTGTTTAAAATAGTTAAAACTATTTTCCTAAAAATCACAGACACTACCTTATAGGAAATATTATCATGCGTTTTTCCTCTTCATTGAATTCTTGGAACCTTGAATTTTTCCCAGATGAGAGAACTTTTCCGAACCATAAAATCAGTTTGAGGATCACATGATTCACTAATCCACATCAGCATTAAAATGTTATTCATTGCACAGCCTTAGCTAGAATGATTCATCAACAAAAGTTAAATAAACTAAACAAACTACAGGACATTTATAACAGTAAGGTAGAGAAGGTTCACGGGAAGTCACATGACTCCAGAAATAAGATGAATAGATTATATGAATCTATTAATAATTTTAATTAAAGTTGGACTCACCTTGGCCACAAACGTCCCTCCAGGTTTCAGGACGTGTGTGGTGATGTTCAGAGCCTGAGGGGACAAAACGGCGCTCACTGTGACATCACAAACTCACACAAACTAACACTAAACGCACACACGCATCCATACTCACGGCCAACAGCAGCTGGGCCTGGATGTACTCGTCAACGTCGTGGAGCCCCGTTACTACGGAAACGGAACAGGAAGTCAAGTTGAGTCGTTTTATTTGTTCAGCCACAAAAAAAAACAACAACACAAATTTCAGATTCCTCCCGGTCTTTACAGAAAAAACTCCCTTAAAAATCCCTGAACAGAACCGTAATGTTAACATGTGGCTGATCCAGATGTTGGATCCTCTCACCATCTGGAGCTCCGTCACACACCACCAGGTCGGCAGGTCGACCCTCGAAGTGACGGATGATCTCCTGAGCCGTCGACACCTGGGGGGGCGAGCAGGTCACATGACACCAGGTGAAGGGCATAACGAAATAGACAGCAACAGGTAATTTAACCTTTTTTAATTTAATTTAATCTTGATCTTTATCTGGTTTTGCTGCTACTTTATTTCTCAATAACACAGGTGACAGGATGAGCCAACAACAGCACATCTACATTTTTAGAAAAAGTTCACATCACTTTAAACATAAAAACTTGTGCATTTATACTGAGACTTGACTTTTGACTATTTATCATCATCAGTCTTTCAGGTCAACATTGGAGCATTCAGGAATCCTAAGGAAACTTCTGGACTGGAGTTGGTTGCAATGAAAGTAAAGGGGATGAATATCAGAATAATATCATATGCTCTACTTTTTTAGTTTTTTTTATTTCTAAATAGAACTTTAAAATATTGTTCCACTTCACCATTACATCCCCCAAAAAAACATGTTTATATCTTTGTGTTTGAAGCCGAAACCGTTTCAAAAAGGTAAAAACAAAAGTTCAAACACGTGTTTTTATTTTCGCGTGTTTCGTCACCTTGGTGATGTCTCCCTGAATCTGAGTGACCCCCGGCAGAGGAGCCATGGCCTGCAGGTCCACGGCCACGATCTTCACCGGCTCGCCGCCCTCAGCCTGCTCCTCGCGACCTCTGAGAGGTCAAACACAGAAACGTTGGTGAGAACTTCTTAAGATCTGAAACTATATTATATCTAAGGGCTGCAGATAACAATGTTAATCATTAACACACAGTCTAAGTGTGTTAGACTAAAGACATTCATCCTATTATTATGTTTGATGTATGAAAGAGTCACATCCTCATATGTGTGAAGCTGGAGCCGACAAACAATTATAAGACCATCCACAAAGCTGCTGTTCAGTTCTCTGGAGTAAAAAATATGCAAAGAATTTCTGTGCAGGTTCATGTTCATGTGTAATTTCAAATAAAAAATTGATGGAGGGAACCTGAGTTTCCGGCTGAGGACCTGACTCCAGGAGCCAGGAGCTGCACACAGATCCACGGCCCTGTTCACACCTGGGACACACAAACAGACTCATTACAAATGCATTAAAAACACCTTTGTTAGGTACACTTGGCTCTGGTTGAAATTATCATCTTTGTGTTATTATTAGTTATAAAAATAAGACTATCAAGCAATAATTAAAGTCAAAGCAACATGTTCAAAAAAGAAGAGCTATGAATTAGTTCATTTTGGTACCATTAACTTAGTTAAACATTTTTAATTATGAACCGAAACTGGTTCATTTTAAAATTTGTGACATTTCCTGGCTGGTCCGTCACACCTAACTCTCGTGACCTGTGACCTCTGACCTGTGAACAGGTTGAACTCGTGGTCCAGCTGCAGCAGCTTGAAGGCGCTCCTCGCCCTCCATCCCTCCTCCTTGGCCAGACGGTAGTAGATGTCCCGCTTGTCTTTGGAGGAGCGACCCATGCTGACCTATGAGGGACAACACACACACACACACACACACACACACACACACACATACTAATAATAATAATAATAAAACCTATTCTGATCATTTACTACAGTACAGTAAAAATACCAATACTGTATAGTCCAGCATTAAATCTCTACTACTGCTGCTGCTGCTGAACTGTAAATCTCTTAACACATGCAAGCATCTATTTTGTTCATTATTTTTCTGTTCCACCACTTGACATTTCGTGTCAGAAATCAAAATTTTGGTGGAAAATATGATGCAATGGACATTTAAATGACAATATAACATTAAGAATCATCTTATTAAAGTTAACTGCTATGTTAATATCGGTATAAACGACGTACGAATTCCTTAATTTATATTAGATTTTACACAAACGAGTTGCGTTTGCTTTTAATCCGTGTCAGCCGAATGGAAGAGGGGCTCTAATCGAATATAAAATCACCTTTAAGTATGGTTTAATAAACAGAGGAATCGTGCTAAATTCGAGAAAACGACATTTTACACGTCTTTTTGAACGGAGTCTGGCGTCCAGCGCAGGAAGCCGCGTGTCCCACGGCTGGTCGGAGCTCCGGTTCACAGGGAGGTTTTTATTTGTTTAAGAGTTTAATACAACTCAACACAAAACGAAATTATTCTACACAACATCATCACATCTGCTTTTTAAAGTCCAGATTTTACTCACGGCTGAAATGTGTGGAGGTGTAGCAGAAGGACCCCGACAGGAAGCTGCCCCCGGACCGCCTGATCAGAATCATTAGATCTGCGTCAATGCAGAGCAAATTATTATTATACATTATAAAATAAATAAATAAATACCCAAAAATTCAACACCTAACTAATTTAAATAATCTAACTGCTAAATGTCATATCCATTAAGAAAAATATTCTAATGCATTTATGTATTAAAATGAATGATAGTAAAATGTGTAAATACTATTAACACATTTAAAGAACTACATTTTAAATTCAACTAACTTGCCTGTTATTTATTTATGTAATTTTCTTTACTGTTGTCCTTATATCTTTAAATCAATATTTTGTACTGTTTTGTTTGTTCTTTTGATATTTATTAATGTATTACCACTTTTATTATTACTAATTATTGTTGTATTACTCATTCTTCTTTTGTATTTCTGAGATGTGTTGATCATCTATGGAATTGCTGAATGTATGTAAATAAAATGGCATTAGAAATATATATAAAATTTGTATGTTTGCATACCAAACATCATGACTGTATTATACATTCATGATGAATTATAATCAGAGATGTGTTATCAGGTCTTATAATACATCCATGATGTACTACAATGATCAGCAGGTATTACAATAATAAAATACAATTCATACTACATGTAAACTATAATATAAACATACATGATGCAGTGTCTTTCTATATGTGAAAAAGAAAAAAAACATTTATAAACAACCACATCACATAATCATTCAATAAATGACAATAACTTGCATCGAAATGTTTTTTCTATAATTTAATTCAAACAGCTTAAAAACAGAGGACGCAGACATGAATAATAGATCAATAACATAGAAGAAAAATGAGCAGTGAACAACATGAATGGATAAATAGTGCAAACATAATATATAGAAAAACAAATAAATAACAGATGAGATTAGAATTACAGTCTGGTTATATAATGTAGGCACTGTGGCATCAGCCGGTTTTGTAGACTCAACTTTGGCACCAGTTCATTTGACAATAACTTTTAGATTTATATGGACAAACAACAGCGGAAAGTCAGATTATGATAAAAAGAAAATATGAAGATTGGGGTGAGAATTTAATAAGTGTCTTAAAATTTGATTTGGATCATTTTGTGGCGGACAATGGATCTTTTTCCCCCCCAGTATTTATTACATAAGCGGTTCATCTTCAGTCATTTTGTCTATTGTATTATTATTATTACAACCATTATCACTTAATAGCTCATCATAATCAAACGTTTAGGATTGAAAGGATTTCTCAATATTAAGCCCATAATTTAGGAGTTCCTTTATAGGTAATTTATTTTATAACTTTATTAAAGCCTTCTGTCATTATCATTTTCTTTGTTTGATCTGTGTTATAATATAATAATATTAATAATTGAACTGATGTCAAAGGAACAGATGTGAATAAGCAGAACAGTTATGAGATCACACACAAAAAACAGCTTATATACAAAAAAAGGTTTAATTACAAAATCTTCCATGAAAAAATACCTTTTCCCTGTCGCAGGTTTAGATTTCAAAAGTTGAGTTGAGAATCAGAAAAATCCCTTTTGTTATTTCAGCTCAAAGAAAATAAAACATAAAAAAAACATTAAAAAAAAGTGAACCCAAGACAATGTGAATAAATAATGAGGAATGTCTCTTTTTCTAGATAAATAAAACAAATGTACAAAATATACATACAAGTAAAAAAAACAAGTCTATATATTTAAGATACAAAACTAAACATTTGCATTGACTGTGCATTTTATACCCAGAAACTATTCACACGATTCAGGAAACCGACGACAGCCGAGTATTTAAAGAAGAAAACCATGGATCCCATCAAAATAAAAATAAAAAAAAATAATTTCTGAAACACTATCGTATTGACATAGGCATCCTAGAATTTATGATACTCAGCCCTGTGTGAAGCAGGAAGTGATTATGTTAAACTGTCATTACAAACCTCAATTTTTCCTGTTTTTTTTTTTTACTTTGCTCAAAGTGAAACGGAAGAGGACGAGGTCAGAAAGCCTCACCTGGAGGTTGTGAGTTGTTGCTACATGAAAAAAAAGACGTTCTGGTATCAGAACTGAGCCCAAAGGCACAGAGGAGACGACGGGAGAAGAACTCTGAGCAGAAATATATATACGATGGGAGGAATAATAAAGGCTGGAAAAACAGCGGTACACACTATGATGAAACATCACAAACTAGAGGTGTCGCTGCCCCTGATCCACAACCAGAACCAGCTGAAGAAAACGAAGAAACGTACAGACACAGACCGACTCCTCCTTGGTATTTTGTTACCGTGGCAACCAAAGCTGCATTTAACTAAAGGCACTCTGGAAACGGAAAAAAATAATTTAAAAAATACAGAAAACAAAGGAGGAGGTGACCTCGCCCTGCACCGTGACCACAACTCGCTGTGTCAAAAAAAAAAAAAAAAAAAAAAAAAAAAAAAAAAAAAAAGATAACAGCTGTCAATCAAGTCTGTGCCAGCATCCCACTGATCCAATCAGAGGCTCTGCTGGCTGGAGGACGAAGATGAGGAAGATGAGGAGTCGGCCGTGATGGCGTGGAGCGTGATGTCGCCGGCGTTCTCCTGCTGGCCGTCGCTGCACGTCACCCAGGGATGGACGAGGATCTGCTCTAGGGTCGGCCGGTCTGACGGCTGCTGGCTCAGGCACCAGCCAATCAGCTGCTGGCATTCTGTCGACAGAAACATGAGGCGATGAAGAAGAACCTTCACAGTCAGGAACTGCACATTTTGTGTGTTTTCTTTAACCGATGCAGCCAATAACAACACACTTCCCCTACATACACACATAGGGAGCACCAACATTTTGAAGAAAATAGAAGACTTTAATGTGGCCTTATAGTCGTGCAAATACGGTACATGTCGTTTATGTTCTCGATGGCCTGCACAGACCCCCCACTCACACACTGACCTGTGGAGACCTTCTGTCTGAAGTACACCCGTCCTCTGAGGATCTCCTCGTCCTGCTCGAAGGGGATGTCCCCACACACCATGTCATACAGCAGCACGCCGAGCGACCACACGGTGGCCGAGTGACCGTGGTAGCGCCGGTACCGGATCCACTCTGGGGGGCTGTAGACCCGCGTGCCTGAAGGGAGCATCAAGTGTTTTATACTCAGCAGCATAAGACAGGCTCATAGATAACAGTGTGGTTGCCATGCCATTGGATTTGGGTTCAAGCATACCCCTGTTGTTGTGGCCTAGGTCTAAATGTTTGCCTTCTACCTTTAAGGTAGGCACAGATTCCTTTGCCTTTTTATTAGCACATGTGATGTCCAAATGGTTTTTCTGTTGTCATGACAACTGAAGCAGCGTATCTCTCAAACCCACCATCGAACTCGGTGTAGGGAGAGTCTTTGAGCAAAGCCCCCGAGCCGAAGTCGATGAGCTTGATCTGTCCGGTGGTCAGGTCCACCAGCAGGTTCTCGTCCTTGATGTCGCGGTGAACGACGCCGCAGGCGAAGCAGTGGCGCACGGCCTCCAGCACCTGCAGGAAGAAGCCGCGCGACGCCGCCTCGTCCAGCGCACCGCGCTCCGTGATGTAGTCGAACAGGTCCTGGCCCGACTCGGGCCGCTCCATCACCATCAGCCAGCCGTCGGGCCTCTCCCACCAGTCCAGGAGACGCACCACGCCGCCAAATGCCCCGCCCACCTTCTTCATCAGCAGGATCTCCAGGGGAACGACTGCATTGCACTGAAAGAGTAATAAAGGGAACATAATGTAACACAGGAAAAAGACAATTGTGGATCAATAAGATTGGCTGGTTTTAAAAACACACTAAATTCACTTTACATTTGAGGATCTCGTAAACATGTCTGTGTAGATTCTCACTCATCCAGGTCATTGTAGTGTCAAAGGAGTTACTTGTAAGCAACTGGACTTTTTCATTGAAGCTTAAAGACGTTTCACATTTCAAGTCCAGTTGCCTACAAATAACTCCTTTGACATCTCTAAAACATACTCAGACATTCTAAATGTCATGTGAAAGAATTTTCTTTTAGGAAGATCTACTTTTTTAATATTGATTTTTTAAAGTATTATTTTCTTCACTGTTTGAATGGTTTACTTTTGCATTTATATAGTGTTTTGTTTACTCCTTGGGCTGTGAAGCTTTGTTTTGTGTAAAGATAAACTTAATGACTTTATTGAAGAAAGAGTGAACAGATATTTGAATTATATTTATCCCTTATGTTTTGTGCAGTGACAGGAATGTTGTCTGCATGTAAATCTCACCAGAGAGCCCCACTCAGTCACTCGGTCCCTGCACACATGTTTCACCGCCACCTGCATGGAAGAAACATTATACAGTAATTATAGATCATGTAAAAAACACAGTATAGAGAGAATCAGTGAATACAAACAGTAGCGTAATGTTGTTTGGTATCCACCTTTATCTGTCAATTCAATTCTTTCTTTACATATAACCTGGATTTTCTGGGTATTTTGGGGTAAAGTTTTTAAATTTTATAAAAAATGTGGCATTTCCTGTTCCCAAAGAGGAAAACAAAAGAATCTTATTATTTTTAAATATAAGCTAAGCTCAAAAGACAACAACTTCATGAAAACAATAGATCACATGTGAGGAGGACCCTCAGGCTGCACTGCTCAGAACAAAAAAAAAAAAAAACAGGAAGTGAAGGGAGGTGACACAGCCTTTCAAATTAAAATCTAATCGAGTTCTCATTGGGTACAGTGGCTGTGACACTCTGCAATCACATATCACTATATTTTTAATTCACTTAGAATATAAAACTAGTTTATAGCACCTCTTTTTAATGTTTAGGAACTTTTTGTAAAGAGTTGAACCATCTATGTATCACATGGCAGTTTTGGCATTGTCCCAAATATACATTCGGTTGGTAAAATGTTCCATTATGCCCCATTAAAAATAATGCAAGTTACTAAATCAAACTATAAACAAACACTCTTTGCAATAACCCTGCAACACAAATACGGATTGCACATAGAAATTATCCCCAGTATTTGTTTTAATTTAAAATAATGGACAATTAAGTAGTAAAAATACTGTGCATTTGAACATAATTACATGACTTCATACTATATGCATATAAAGTAAATTAATATTTATCTTAGCAAACAAACTCAGCTTAAAGATAGTTTACAAAAAAATTCTGCTGACTTTTCTAGGGTGAATTTTCGAATTATGCTTTTATTTTGAAAGCCCCCATCGGAAGTGGGGCCACGCGCTTTGTTTTGCCGGGTGCTCGCCGGCCGCGTGCGGCACCAAAACAAAGCGCAGTTCGCGGCTCTTACCGGCTGCCCGTCGGCCAGGCGGAGCCCCGAGTACACGGTGCCGAACCCGCCGCTGCCCAGCACCGAACCCAGCCGGTACAGCTTCTCGAACGGCGGCTTCTCCGCTTTGGCTGCGGACACAGGAGTTAAAACGTCAATACACGTTAAGCTAAAAACAAAAAAATAAAACATGTATTAAACATTAACCTCGCTTTGTTCACCTTTAGAATCATTAGGCTACTCACACACTGAACAATTTTACTTATACTTATTTAATAAATAAATGTTGCTTTTATTTGCCCGGAAAATAGTGAAATCACCATTCGAACACGGTACCGTTAGCAAAACGTCCCTGGTGGGTTCAAGCGTTTAAAAATGGCGGACTGTTGTTAGCATCACCGTCATCACGGAGAGGATAAACAATAATAAACAATTAGCTAAAAGAAACGGGATCAGATTGTAGCTTCAGATTATGCCATAATTATTAAAAACACATTTTAATAATAAATAATACGTATTTTGGCTTCCAAAAAACACCCGGGCGGTTTGAAGTTGTACGAATATAAATCAATAATGACAATTTCTACAGTTTTACCCAACACGTTTTATCCTGTGATGGTTAAATGAATATATTTATATTTTCTGATTAGCCTTAGTCGTTATTTGACGACTTGTTAAATCAGTTTCACGTTTTAATTTGACTCGTGACTAGTGTCGGTTAGGTTCGGTAATATCCGCCGGTCGCCGGCACACGTGTTGGGACGCATTATCTGACCGAGTCCGACTGTGACCTGATTCCAGCCTTTAAAAAATCCACTCTGGAGAAGGTGGGTTTTGTTCCGATGTCCCAGAGAAGATGACCGGTTGGGTTCGGTAAAATAAACCGTGTGAACCGGCCTTATTTCCCGTTTAACACCGGTAAACGTTACCTTGCTGCAGCTGGAGCTTCGCCGGTAGATCCACGCTGGACGCGATGTTGGACAGGGAGCCCAGTTTACACAGCATTATTCCCCAAAAATACGAAAACTAACCCGGGAAACTATCACCGTAACGACCTCAGACGGCAGCGGGGGTTCTCAGCCCCGTCTCACTGTCGAAATTGAAACGGAACCGCGGCTCCGGTCCATCGGTAACCCGTCCGGAGAAAGCGCGCCACTGCCGGTCCGCTCCTCCGCCAACGTTTATGTTTACAGTCGGACCGCGTAGATCCCTCCGCCGGTAGCCACTATTATAGGTCCGTGAACTCCACGCGCTTCACACACAAGTGCAGCACAGAAAAGGAAAAAAACAGCAGTTTCTTATCGTTTAGAGCTTTTTATTTGTTCAAATTTATTTTATTTTTAAATAGGTAACGTGAAAAAGTAAAAGAATAAATAAAATAGGCTTAAAATAATGAGAAAACACGCGGACTATTTTACGTAGTGAACAGCGCAGATTGCTTCAAACTGTGCTGCGGCTCATCACAGAGGACAGGCTTATGTATTTATAGCTATAAATATAAATAAGAACTATATTGAAAACATAATTAAATGTTACTTTAAATACGGTTCTGTTGCATTAAAATAATACCCTTTTATCAATATAATAATTATAATGTAATAGACCTACATCACTAAATTCTGATTCTAAGTCTTGCAGTGTTCTTTTTCTTTTATGGTAATGCATACTGCCTTTACACCTCTTTAATGCCTTTTATTCTTATAATATCACAAACCACTTGTACCATAACTTATAAAAATAATCCGATATTTGAGCCTTTAACTTTTTTGTTAATAGTTTTGTAAATGTGCTTTTTGTCTTTATGCCAGAGAGTTTGATGAAAAACAATAACATTGATGTGTTGATCAAATATAGGGTTGCAGTCAGCAGCATTTCTACAGGTTTGTAGGTTGTACAATGCCTAAATTCCCAGATGAAGTTGGGAGAAAAACAGACCATTCATGTAAGTTTCACAACATTTTGGGAAAGTCCTGAAAGTCACTTTTGTCTTTTCCAAAATTCTTTCAAACGGTCCCATATCATGAAGGAAGTAAATGGACGAAGTTGTGTGAATGGAAATCTAATGTTTGACACATGAGACGGTTTTAACGATCCATAGTAAAATAAAAACAAAAAAAAACATTGCGGTTATTTGACCTTTGACCTTCATTGCTTTCTGTTAAATGTCAGTGTCTTAATGGAGGCATCAACCCTTTTGTCTTTTCGTGTTCTGGGTGACCTGATTCTGTGTTTTGCCTCGTTGCTCTCCTGTCTGCAACACCAATGTGACTGCGGTCATTTGTCAGCTTCTATCTTTAGCTGATTCTATTTTTAAAACTGTGAAAAAGTTGAGCCTTTCCCTGAGAGCTACGATGCAAAGCGAGCTGCTTCCCTCCGGCTCTTCTGGACTTTTTGGAAGAACGTGTCGCATTTCGTTTTCATGGAGTATTTTTTTCTGACCACCGCTGTCTTCAGTAATGTCTGAGCACAGCAGCCAATCAGAGGACACGCCTAGCCGTGACGGTCCAGACGGCGGAGGACGTCCGCCATGTTCTGCTTCCGGTAAACTGACTCTTGTGGTTGGAGGGACTCACTTCTCCGTGGAGAAGGCCCTGCTCATCCGGAGCTGCGACTATTTCCGAGCCCTGTATCGCTCCGGAATGCGGGAATGTCGGCAGGACGAGATCCACCTCCGGTGTCCGTGTGCTCGGGGTTTCCTCATCGCCATGGCGGTCGCTCGGGGGGAGGCGCCCGTTCTGGACGGCGACGACATCGTCGAGGCCATCGAAAGTGCCTCGTTCTTGCAGGCGGCGCCGCTCACCAAGCACCTCGTCGACCTGGTGGACTCGGACAACTGCCTGCTGATGTTCCACGCCGCCGCCACCTTCGGGCTCCTGGAGCTTTACCACGCCGCAGCGCTGTTCATCAGGAACATGTACGACGACCTGGGGTCAGAGGTCAGGACCACCTTACCATCAGAGCTGGTCTCCTACGTCGAGTCTTTGACCCCGAGCGTTTTCGTGGCGGTGGGGGCCCATGTGACCTGTGACGTAGGGGAAACTGTCCACGCCGCCTCCAGGACTGTCTGCTACCTGGATGAAACCGGGAACGACTGGAAGATCTTGACGGACCTCCCGCTCCGGGCCAGCACCTCCATGGCCGGAGTGACCGTGTTGGACAACAAACTCTACATCGTCGGCGGCGTCCGCGGTCACCGACAAGTCGTGGATTCGTGTTTCTGCTACAGTGTGGACGGCGGCGCCTGGAGAGAGTTCTGCGGCCCGGCGCAGCCGCGCTACAATCTGGGCCTCGTCGGCGTGGACGGGCATCTCTACGCCATTGGGGGAGAGGTAGAGGGGACGACAATGTCGTCGGTGGAGGTCTACGATGTCAGGACAGAGACGTGGACGTTCGCCGCTCACCTGCCTCGACCGGCCGCCGGAGTGGCATGCACCACCGCCATGAGCAGGATATTCGTGTGCCTGTGGAGGCCGATGGAGACCACGGAGATTTATGAGTACGTCTCGGGGTCAGACTCGTGGCGGCTGGTCACCGGGCTGACCCGGCGCCAGAGCTACGGCCACTGCGTGGTGGGCTACAGGGACAACCTGTACGTGGTGCGGAACGGGCCGTCTGACGACTTCCTGCGGTGCCTGATGGACTGCTACAACCTGAGCTCCGGCCAGTGGACGGCGCTGCCGGGACACTTCGCCAACAGCAGGGGGTCGCTGTTCACGGCCGTGGTGAGGGGCGACTCGGTGCTCACGGTCAACCGGAGCGCGACCCTGGAGTACGCCATCGCCGACCAAACCTGGAAGCCCCGACGCCAGATGAAGGGTTTCCCCAGAAGTGGATCTCTGTGGACGTTTCTGCTGCGGCTGCCAGAGTGTGGAAGCTGCAGCAACGCTCCGTGAAAGCGTTTCCATGCAAACATCGTCTCACACACTCCTTTACATTTAAAAACGCTTCCTGCTTTGGTCTGCTTTTTCCAATCTTTTCTACACTGAATGCTTTTTGTCTGAAAACAATGCAAAGCGTGTCACGGTTCGGTCCATAACTGGTGCCGTTGTGTTGCCGTGTGAAGCTTTTTTTGGCTCCATGTGAACCACAGTGTCCGTTCCTCACACTGAGCTTCTGTTCCCGTTTCTGTTTCTCGCTGCCGGCAGCAGCAGGCTCCGCTTCCTGTTTGGCAGCCGGAGACGATGCCAGCGGCTCACGGCAGGCACGACCAGGCACCGCGGGGGGCGGGCGGGACGCCAGCGGCCTTAAATCTGACCCAGAATAAAGAGCCAGTCCGGGGTCAGGCTGGGACGCCGTGCTCAGGCCCAGCCTCCTCCAGAACCTCCAGCCTAAAAAACACAGTAAACACATTATCTGCTGTTTAAACCTTGATTGAAGACTGAGGCGTGTGTCTGCATGCAGTGTCTTCATCAAGCAGCCACGCACAGGAACCAGTTCTTTACTGGTCACTATACATGTGCACATCACCCAATTTCTTCCAGTGGCTTCAGCATAAATCACAATATTAGACGTGTGTAAAAAAAAAGCGTTAGAATCACACTATAGTTAAAAAGGCAAAAGCTGCAGCAGCGGTGAAGTGGAAGCATCACAGATGTCCTGGCAGCAGTTACCACAGGGTCAGGCTAAAAACAGACACACACACACACACACACACACACCAGGACACTGGAACTTCCCGTCACTGATGGAGTCACACACTGCAGAACACACAGTGTTTCCTGGTAAATCTTGAAAGAAAATACTGTAACAAGACGAGAGGGACTTTGGCACAGAAAAGATGAACGCTGGAAGATATTCACGTGATTTGACTTATTTGGACGACGTCATATTAGCTTCAGATCAGCTTTTAAACGGGTCAATGACGAACCAAGATGAGAAAATCCCCCCAAAAACTATAAAATACAGTTTAAAGAAGCATTCACCAGGTCTTTATAAATGTACATTTGTGTTCATGTTGGTTTCTTGTCATTTAAAAGTCAATTTGTGTCATTATTATTATCACGATTTTGTGCAATGTTTTCACAGAAAATGTCATGTTTTAAGCTAAATTAGGGAGAAATATTAAATTTTTATCCACCTAGAATATAAAACTAGTTAGTAGCGTGTGGTTTTAACTAAAAAATCTGTTTTTAAGAGAACTAAACTATCTGGTACCAAGAGTTAAGACAGTTTTGGCATCGTTTTATTTATCGTGGATTCTGTCGCCCATCGCCTACATCCAGTGAAAACACCAACTAGAGCCCATTTATTTTATTGATTTGTGATTTCCTCAGAACAGAGAAATCACTCCATGATGAACGCAGCCTGCCGGCAGCAGGTTCCCTCTCTGTGTCTCCTTCAGCTGGATGAACCCCCCCACCACGATGACGTGTGGCTCCATGAATATTAAGCGTAGGAATATGTTAAACAGCAGCTGAGTGTTTGAGTCTGATTCCCTTCAACCCGTCTTTGTTGTGTTCTGGGCGGGAGGAGGCGTGGCTCTGACCTTTGACCTTTAACCCGTCTCAATATTGAGTTGTTGTATTGTTGTAGGCGTCATTCACCGGGTTCCCAGATACGTTGTGGACCACATTCATCACTATATATATATATATATATATATATATATAAATTAGTAATAACGTTGTGTTTGGAACATTTACTGTTGTTGTTGAGTTTATTCTTGTATTTAAAGATGTGAAAATCTTTGTTTTAACTAATGCTTTGAGCGTTTGTTTGTTGGGATGTTGTTTGGGTCACGTGTTGTTAACAGGTTGTTATTTTATCTACAAACATCATATTCTGCAGGTTCCTTTTTGCATTTAATCGTGCATGGTGTTAATGACAGTGCACACACACACGTCCAAACTACCAGCTACTGTAACGTGCAGCAGCAGCAGATAAAGCCTCCGTGTGATGCTGCATGTGTCCGTTCACGTCGTAATGAGCGTCTAAACTCTTAATGGCAGCTTCAGCGTGGAGCGTTGGTTTGTTTTAACTCGTGGATGTGGACCTGGTCTGTGTCTTAATGCTGAAGTTGCTTTTATTGGCCTTTAACATTCTCAATGCTCACGGTCCTTTCTACTCAGCATTATCACTTCCAGGGTTGGCAAGATGATGAAGTTACAAAAAGTTAAATTTTGTGCAATTTTTGGACACCAAATGTTAATTGAGGTAGTCAAAATTGAATATGTTTACTATTTATACTACTATATTATCTGGTACCAAGCTTTTATTAAACCACATGACAGTTTTGTCACCAACTCCAGTCCTGGAGGACTACGCTGGGTCCAGGTTTTTGTTCCAACCAACACCTGATTCTACTAGCACTAGGTTGATTGGAAATAAAAAACCCTGGACCCACGTTAGCCCTCCAGGACCAGGGTTGGTGACCCCTGCTTTAACCTATGACCCCTGAGAGCAGGGGGATCAAATCCTGGTCCTGGACCCAGGCAGTAACAGCTGATTGTACTAATGAAGGATCTTAACAAGCTGTAGTGGTTCATTAGTAGAATCAGGTGTTTTACTGCTGGTTGGAACAAGAACCTGGACCCACACCGGTCCCCCGGGACCAGGATTTAACAGCGCTGGTCCACATCCACAGAGAGGGATCCCTCATCCTATCTCTGAGCAGCCTCCTGAACACCTGAGGGCAGCAGAGGATGACGTTTATAGGAGAAAACTGACATGATGCAGTCTGGCTTTAAACTCAGCTTCATATGTACTGATCAGTCTTTTTATCTATTATATATGTGTGTATATCAGCAGAAGTGAAGTGAGATTCATTTATTGACTAATTAAGCCAGGATTCTCCTCCAGGTAAACCAGAGTCGCCCCACATTCTCAGAGAAAATAGAATTATAGGAAACTAATTCATACATGCACAATAATAATAATAAGAAGAGAACAACGTGGTTATGCAGTGCTGTAATATTACAGGTTAGAGAGATTCTGTGACTGGACTCACGTCCACGCGGACTCAGGGTCAGTGGAGGTCGACCACGAGCGTCTCAAATCATCACTGGTCCTTCCTGGTGCTTGCTCCTGTCAGTGTCTGAATGTAGATGTGTGACGTGCTTCGTGTCCTTGTCAAACTCACTTTTTACTTCTTTTACTCACATTTACAGTCTGACAGGCTGTGGAACGCAAGAATAAAGTTTGTCCTGTGGGTGGCGCTATAGAGCAACTGTAGGGTCAAACTACAGTTTTTCTTAATATATATATAATATATATATACACACACACACACGGGTGACACGGTGGAGCAGTGGGTAGCACTGTTGCCTCACAGCAAGAAGGTCGCAGGTTCAAGACCCGCCTTGGGCCTGGGTCTGGGGCCTTTCTGTGTGGAGTTTGCATGTTCTCCCCGTGTCTGCGTGGGTTTTCCCCGGGTACTCCGGTTTCCTCCCACAATACAAAAAACATGCTCAGGTTAATTGGTAAACTCTAAATTGCCCATAGGTGTGAGTGTGAGAGTGAATGGTGTGTGAATGGTGTGTGTGCCCCACGATTGGCTGGCGACCATCTGGGGTGTATCCCTGCCTCTCGCCTTAACGCGCTGGGATAGGCTCCAGCAGACCCCTGCGACCCCGAAAGGGAATAAGCGGGATAGACAATGGATGGATGGATGGACACACACACACGGGCGGCACGGTGGAGCAGTGGGTAGAGCTGTTGCCTCACAGCAAGAAGGTCGCAGGTTCAAGACCTCCTTGGGCCTGGGTCTGGGACCTTTCTGTGTGGAGTTTGCATGTTCTCCCCGTGTCTGCGTGGGTTTTCACCGGGTACTCCGGCTTCCTCCCACAATACAAAACATGCTCAGGTTAATTGGCAAATCTAAATTGCCCGTAGGTGTGAGTGTGTGAGTGAATGGTGTGTGAATGGTGTGTGTGCCCCACGATTGGCTGGCGACCATCTGGGGTGTATCCCTGCCTCTCGCCGTAACGCGCTGGGATAGGCTCCAGCAGACCCCTGCGACCCTAATGAGGAATAAGCGGGATAGAAAATGACTGACACACACACACACACACACACACATATATTATATATATATGGCTCCATGTACACATACATACATACACCTGTTTCTCTTCTTCCCACATTGCAGACACCTTCCAATCTGTCTTTAAGTGAAGTGAACCTATTGGACACGTCGTGCTGCAGTATGAGTCTGATTTACAGGAGAACCACATGTGCTGTCACACCTTTATTTCTGCAGAAAACACGTTCACCAACAATAAGTGACTTCACCCTGCTGAACCCAAGTCAAACATTGACAGGAGCAGAGAGGAGCTGGGAGAGTTCTTAGTCTGTTTTTGTTGAGTTTGTCATGTCAGAATCCCTTTTTGGTTTTTGAAGGCTTCACTCAGTCTCTGCACTAAAGGCTGAGAATCTTACATTCTGTTCCAACAGGATGCAGGCTGCACGTTTGTGAAGGAATCAACAGAGTAGAAGAAATCAACAAAAGGATCAAATCATTTATTCAGCTTTGCACAAAGAGCCAACACCCATCCACAGCCTGAATCAGCAGCTCCACCGTCACAGTGACCCATGGAGCAGTGTTTCCTCCTAACGGAAGGCAGCAGTCAGTGAGGACGCTGCAGGCCGGCCTCGCTCCATAAAACTAGAAAAGTTTGGAAGTTCAAGCATTTATAAACCGTCCCCAAGCTCTCTATTAACTACATTAAATAAATTAACCTCGTCACAGTGTGGAGTTATGATCAATACGAGCTCCAGTCGTATTGATCAGGGTGAAAACAAAAGGCTGTGATTAAACATAGAAGAATGAAGCTGCTGTGGTTAGTGTGTGTTCTCCAGTAGGTAAAGAGGCACCTGGTGTCATCGCTTTAAGATTTAGGATCATATTTATAAGACAAACAGAGGAGATGTTATTGGTTTTACAGTTGGTGATTTCACTATTTTGGATGAATTTATATACCAGTAAATTTACTCTATTGTTTGCAGTTTAACAAAAAATGAATATGGAGTTCAGCAAGTTTCCTTTAATCCTGCAGATCAATAATCACATCACAGTCATTCTGCTGGCCTCAAGGAAATAAAAAAACTCACATTTGTATTTCTCTTTTTTACTGAATAGAGAGGAGTGAAAATAGAGCTGCAAATCTCCTGGTTCCACATGTCAAGATGTGCTCGACTAATAATCATTAGATTTTACCTGATAAGATATGATAAGGACGTTTCAGTCCATGGGAGGAGGATCAGTCTTTGGATCACATTTCTATGTCAGCACCGTATATGATAGGAAAAGCACAGAGGAAAGAGAAAGTTTCCTGGTGACAGGGAGGAAGGTGTGATGAAGCTGATGATCACCACCATAATAACACACTTTATAAACCATGCACCTGCAGATGAGGAGGTAGTTCAAGGTTCGGTTCACCCATCACGGCAGAAATGGATCTGTGATAATAAGACCTGAAGAACTGAGCCGATATCAGAACTCTGAGTCATCAATTGTGGATTTGTTTTTGCTGAAAGCTAGTGATCTAATTATTATCTGTTTTATATAGTGTAGATCAGGGGTCAGCAACCCCTGCAGTAACAACCTCACTCTACTAATTAACCAGTAGATCCTTAAAAAGGACCTTTATTAGTAGAATCACGGGTTACTACCTGGTTGGAATAAAAACCTTGACCCACCCTGACCCTCTAGGACCAGGACCAGGACTGGTGACCCCTGGTGTAATCAATAAAGTAATGTGATTGCAATTTAAGTTCTAAGTTGGATATATATATATATATATATATATATACTTTACCCAACAATGAAGGTGGGGGGGGCAACCTGACATTTAAAAATAGCTCTATGATTAAAGGAGCTCCCTGATTGGCTGCTGCCGTGCTACAGGTGTGATAAGGGGGCGGGGTCAGGCCCCCTGCTGCAGCACAGGTGTTCCCTCAGGAAGGCCAGCATCTTCCTCCAGGAGTCCTCCTGGGCGTGGGAGTGTGGCTTGGTGTCGCCCCCCCACAGCGCCATGACTGCAACCACACAGAGACAGAGACGCTTCAGAGCTGGAGTCCTTACCTGCCTAAGAAAACGTGTTGTCAATAAACTCACCCTTCTCACGGGTCAGGGCCGTCCTGAAGGAGCTGGCTCTGACGTGGGGGGAGTACGGGGGTTCGATCAGGTGACCGGTGTCTGGGTAGGACAGGACGGTCAGCAGGTGGAGGTTCCCCGCCTGCTGCATCATCTGCTGCATCTGCAACACAAACGCATTTTATAGGTACTGTATTTACAGAACCATAAGGCTCCGTACTAAAGGCTCAGTCTGAGTCTTGTTTACAACTGTGTTTTTAACTCATGTATAATATGATTGAGTGTGTGGGTGAGGATGTATGTATAATGTATGTAAAATGTATGTGTGGGTGAGGATGAGGGCGTGAGTGTGTGTGTGTGTGTGTGTGTGTGCGTGTATGTAAGATAAAGTGTGTATGCAGGTATGTTTGTGTATAGACACGTGTGTGTTTGAATCTGTACTATATGGCTGTAACGACAATAAAAACCTTGAACCTTGAACCTTGAACCTTGAGTTCTGTGTGTCATTACTGTATTTAACACACACATAAGGAACCTAACTATAGGGGAGGGTTAATATACACACATAGATATATACACATAGATATACACACATAGATATACACACACATAAATATACACACACACAGATATACACACATAGATATATACACACACATAGATATATACACACATAGATATACACACACATAGATATACACACACATAGATATACACACACACAGATATACACACATAGATATATACACACACATAGATATATACACATAGATATACACACATAGATATACACACACATAGATATACACACACATAGATATACACACACATAGATATATACACACATCGATATACACACATAGATATATACACATAGATATATACACATAGATATATACACATAGATATATACACATAGATATATACACATAGATATATACACATAGATATATACACACATAGATATATACACACATAGATATATACACACATAGATATACACACATAGATATATACACACATAGATATATACACATAGATATATACACACATAGATATATACACATAGATATACACACACATAGATATATACACATAGATATATACACATAGATATATACACACATAGATATATACACATAGATATACACACACATAGATATATACACACATAGATATATACACATAGATATATATACACACAGATATATACACACATAGATATATACACACATAGATATATACACACATAGATATATACACACATAGATATACACACATAGATATATACACACATAGATATATATACACACAGATATATACACACATAGATATATACACACATAGATATATATACACACAGATATATGTGTTTTCCGTCTTTAAATGAAACTCACGTCCTGCACAGACTCGTAGGCTGGCCAGTTCTGATCGTCCTCTCCTACAATCATCATTAAAGGACACTGGAACCGCTTTACCTGCCCGGAGATAAGATAAAAAAGAGAAGAAACCAGCTTTAAAACCGTTTAACCACAATACACGACCCCCCAGAGTTAAACAATCAGAGATAAAAGATGACAGACACATTAATTATTACAGAGCTATCATGATGTTCAGATTCTACAAGAGTGGCCTCAAAGTACATCTAACTATGTTAACATTATTATTACATTAACGCACGCGCACACACACACAAGCATATACGCATGCGCACACACGAGCGGACGCATGCACACACAAGCACACACACACACACGCTAACTAACTATATTAACATTAATATTCATTAATGCACACATACACAAATGCGCGCACACGTGCACAAACAAGCTAACTATATTAACATTAATATTACATTAACTAATTATATTAACATATAACCAATTTGCAATAAATGGCATAAAACCATTTGCTAAGTTATTTGCAAAAACAAATGAAACTGCCATCGAAAAAGAAAGGAGCTTTTCTAGTGAAACTGTAGATAATAATGATAATAATAATGATAATGATAATAATAATAATAATAATGATAATAATAATAATAATAATAATAATAATGATGATGCTAAGGGCGACACGGTGGTGCGGTGGGTAGCACTGTTGCCTCACAGCAAGAAGGTCGCAGGTTCAAGACCGCCTTGGGGCCTGGGTCTGGGACCTTTCTGTGTGGAGTTTGCATGTTCTCCCCGTGTCTGCGTGGGTTTTCACCGGGTACTCCGGTTTCCTCCCACAATACAAAACATGCTCAGGTTAATTGGTAAACTCTAAATTGCCCATAGGTGTGAGTGTGAGAGTGAATGGTGTGTGAATGGTGTGTGTGCCCCACGATTGGCTGGCGACCATCTGGGGTGTATCCCTGCCTCTCGCCTTAACGCGCTGGGATAGGCTCCAGCAGACCCCTGCGACCCCGAAAGGGAATAAGCGGGATAGACAATGGATGGATGGATGGATGATGATGCTAATAAACTCACGTCTACTTTGAGGGCCGGGTCGGTGGGGATGGGCAGCAGCAGACCTCGAGAGACCATCTGGTTCTCCTCGTTGAACTCGTTCTTCTTAGAGTTTCTGATTAGGAACAAAACTAATTAAAAAAAAGGAAAAACAACTGATTTATCTCAGAGTGAATTATCGACAAACCAGCCTGATTTGTGTTCTGGTCAGTAATGGAGCTGGGATATAAAGTTGGTCCTGGGGGTTTATTCTATCATCGCGTTTATTCTCAGGAATTAAAGATTCACACATTTGACGAGGATCCGACGCACGAGTCGAGTTAACGAGCACGAACCAGAAACGGATCAACTCACGCCGTGAAGAAATCCAGCATCTGCTTCACGGTTCCGTCGGCCGGCTGCACGTGACTGCCACTGATACACACCACACAGCCGAGCTGGGAACACACACACACACACACACACACACACACACACTCAGTTTGCAGCTGATTTTGGTCCAATATTCATCTTAGATGCGTGATGCGTTCACTGACCCCCTGTGAACGTCCTACCTTTATAGCCTGGGAGTAAGCGGCTATCTTGAGGGTCACCGTGGCGCCGAAGGAGAGGCCCACCATGCCGATGCTGCCGCGCAGCACCTGAGGATGCTGCTGCAGAAGCCTGTAGGCCGCCTGGGGCAGGAAAACACCAGATTATTAATCATTTATAACTGTTTAACACAGGTTCAAATAGAAGAACATGCAGCACGGCTGAGGTCAGGCGTTCTAAATCTGACATCAAGGAGTTGGTGAAACTATTTGTCAAAGAGGGAAAAAAGTCATTTTATTTGCCAGCATTTAAAATGAGGAGACATTAATCATCATTGGAAACTCTGAGGAGTGTAAATCAGTGAGATTAGATTAGAAAATGTGCTGCAGAGAGAGAGAGAGAAATTACATTTATAGAAAAAATAAATGTTGCTTCTGGAGCAAATATTGTCATGTGAATAATGAATTATAAAACCTGTAATAAATTAGATTCATGTGTTTAATTAAGTCCCTATTCTAACATCTATTCATATTCCCTCTGACTTCCTCCCTATGACTTAAACAGTGTCTTTTTATATTACTTATACTTTGTTTTTTTATTGTGGTTTTAGCTGCTTTTACCTCCTGTACAGTGACGTCCCCTTTAAATAAAATGAATTTAAAATACTATTATTATTATGTTATAAAAATGCCATTTAAAAAAACTATCTATTTCTATAATGAAAAATAAGGTTTCAGTAAAACTCTATCTGCTATGAAAACAAAAATATTATGTAACTTTAACACAACTTCACCTGCATACACAATTATTTCATAGAATCTTTTTTTATGAAAATTATAAAACATCATTTCAGAAATAGAGGAAAGTGACTCTGATGGTGAAGAAAGTGAAGCTGGCATGTTTGATGGAGATTTAGCTGCTGTTGGAATCAGAAACAGAGGATGAGGACTTTGATGGTTTGATTGATGACATTACCCCGCTCTATTTTTAAATACACACACTTGTGTGCTTGTTTTATCCGTGTGTTTTACCATGATGATTAAAAAATGTTAGTACTTTGTAATCAATACTTAAATAAAGCACAACCAAACTCAGTTTAGCTCCCACTCTATGTGTATATATATCCATTTGTGTGTATATCTATGTGTATATATCTGTGTGTGTATATCTATGTGTATATATCTATGTGTGTATATATCTATGTGTGTGTATATATCTATGTGTGTATATCTATGTGTATATATCTATGTGTGTATATATCTGTGTGTATATATCTATGTGTGTATATCTATGTGTATATATCTATGTGTGTATATATCTGTGTGTATATATCTGTGTGTATATATCTATGTGTGTATATATCTATGTGTGTATATCTATGTGTATATATCTATGTGTATATATCTATGTGTGTATATATCTATGTGTGTATATCTATGTGTGTGTATAAACCCTCCCCTATAGTGCGGTGCCTTATGGTCGTGAAAATACAGTAGTTTATTCTAAAGAAGCTTAAGCTTAAAGAAGTTTAATTAATATCCAGACCAACATTTTAACTCATTAAAAGTCTCTGTTGGGCTTTTTCATTTTTTCAAAATGAAAGTCTCTTCTGATGAATTTCTGACCTTTGGAAACTTCATCAGAAGAGACTTTCTGTTATAAAATGCTGTAGCATTGTAGAGAAAAGCAAGCAGACGTCTTAGTTTCACCTCTCAACCAAGGGGCTTACTTTCCCAGCTCTGGGATTAGTGCTGCAGAAACTCAGGAATTTTAAAGCTCAGCTCTTTAAATTCCAGACAGAACAAGAACAGAGATAAATCCTTTTATCTGACGCCACGACAACGTCGTTTTATACGTTCACCGGCAGCGATGCGTCCTAAATCCTGACGGGAAAATCCTCCTATAAACCACTGGTGTGCAGGAAGTCACACAGATGTTCAGCAAGTGATGTTTTCCAGGATTATATAGAGAAGGGAAGGTTTTTATTTCTGTAGTTGGCTAAAAGACCCGAGTCAAGGGCAGCTCATGTGAGGAGAGGTTTTAATTACAGCTACTCTGAAGGTTTCCTACATAACAAGATAATAAAGACATGTTGAGCATTTCCAGCTGGGAAGTGCTAATCAATGGAAAAAACTTTCTTTAAGCAGTTCTTTTATCTGTCTCCATGTGTTTGGTTCCAGTTTATAGAACAAGGTGATAAATTCTGTCTGTAATTGTCAGAAATGTGTTATTAAAGAAGCCCAGAAGGTGGTTGTAGGAAACATGGACCCATGGTTCTGTGTGTCATTACTGTATTTAACACACACATAAGGAACCTAACTATAGGGGAGGGTTTATATACACACATAGATATATACACATAGATATACACACATAGATATATACACACATAGATATATACACATAGATATACACACATAGATATATACACACACATAGATATATACACACATAGTGTGGGAGTTAAACTGAGTTTGGTTGTGCTTTATTTAATTATTGATTACAAAGTACTAACATTTTTTAATCATCATGGTAAAACACACAGATAAAACAAGCACACAAGTGTGTGTATTCAAAAATAGAGCGGGGTAATGTCATCAATCAAACCATCAAAGTCCTCATCCTCTGTTTCTGATTCCAACAGCAGCTAAATCTCCATCAAACATGCCAGCTTCACTTTCTTCACCATCAGAGTCACTTTCCTCTAAATGATGCGTTATAATCCGCTGGAAGTTGCTGTGCTACCGTAGTCCTGGTCTGGATGGAGAAATGGCACCGAAACAAAAGCACCAAGACGGAAATGTTCAATTTTCATTTCTTCTGCTGCTTTACTGCTTTTAGTGAATGGTGACCATAGGAACGCTTCTCCCACTCGTTCTTTGCTCTGTGATCCACTGATCCAGTCTTTGCTCTGTGATCCACTGATCCAGTCTCTGCTCTGTGATCCACTGATCCAGTCTTTGCTCTGTGATCCACTGATCCAGTCTCTGCTCTGTGATCCACTGATCCAGTCTCTGCTCTGTGATCCACTGATCCAGTCTTTGCTCTGTGATCCACTGATCCAGTCTTTGCTCTGTGATCCACTGATCCAGTCTTTGCTCTGTAATCCACTGATCCAGTTTCTGCTCTGTGATCCACTGATCCAGTCTCTGCTCTGTGATCCACTGATCCAGTCTCTGCTTTGTGATCCACTGATCCGTGATCGACTGACCCAGTCTTTGCTCTGTGATCCACTGATCCAGTCTCTGCTCTGTGATCCACTGATCCAGTCTTTGCTCTGTAATCCACTGATCCAGTTTCTGCTCTGTGATCCACTGATCCAGTCTCTGCTCTGTGATCCACTGATCCAGTCTTTGCTCTGTGATCCACTGATCCAGTCTCTGCTCTGTGATCCACTGATCCAGTCTTTGCTCTGTGATCCACTGATCCAGTCTCTGCTCTGTGATCCACTGATCCAGTCTTTTCTCTGTGATCCACTGATCCAGTCTCTGCTCTGTGATCCACTGATCCAGTCTCTGCTCTGTGATCCACTGATCCAGTCTTTCCTCCAACTCGTACCACCTGTCTTATGTCTTAAACTCAGCTGTGTAGCTGATTTCCTTCAGTTTAAACTGTGCTTTATCAGCGTGTCTCTTTACCATTTTCAGGTTGTTAAAACAACGATGTTCTGCATAACGCACATCCCCGTTATTTTATCTACAATCCATGCCCACACTTCCCCTACATACACACATAGGGAGCACCAACATTTTGAAGTGAATATAAGACTTTTATGTGCCCTTATAGTCCTGATAATATGGTAGATCTGGTGTGTGATGATGCTCGACAGGTTTTCACCTCAAAGTACTTGTCGTCCACCATCTTTCCCGTTTCCACGGCGATCTTCGGCGTCATGTAGTCCAGGGCCAGGGCGGCGAACCCGTGCGAGGCCAACAATGATGCTCGGTATTCCACCAGCTTCCCTCCGCCCCCCCACAGGTCCAGGAGGCCGGGGAAAGGTCCAGGTCCTACAGACCAGGAGGATTAGATAAATAAATCACCTGTAGGTGATGGAGGTTTCTGCAGATGTGGGATCAACGTTAAATGCAGAGATGATATGAAATAAACTGACTATTTAATTATAATCATCAGTGACCCCCCCAGACCCCCCTGGTCCTACCTGGGGGCAGGAACAGGGTGGCAGTGAGTCCTCCCTCCGTGACCGGGACCCTGCGGACGCCGGGCGCCATGTACCAGCGCTCCACCCACACACTGGCCAGAGGAACCTGGGGGGTGAAGCCTTGGGTCTGGTGACCTTGGTACACCGAGACCAGGACCTCCATGGGGGTCTGGACGTCCACCTTCCTCAACCTGAGGCATGATGGGAAAGCGGTAACAGCTGGGTTTGACGTTTACTGATCCTCCGAATGGTTCAGGTCCGGTCGGCCTACCTGAGTCCAGGTTTGCTGCCTGGAACAGGTCTGAGGCTCCACAGCAGACCCATGGGTTCCAGCCCAGAATACGACCCCCCCAGACTCAGATCCTCCGACACTGGACAGCAACACATCACCATTAATAAATGTGATTTTACAAATGTAAAACATGTTAAAATATAAACATTTTACCAAAAACAAAGGATTTAATATGTTGATTTAAAGGTGATAAACCAGTAGAGACCCTAAAGAACAAATGGTGATGGCCTGTTTGTTATAATTATTTAATTATTATTATTATTATTAAATCCATTATGGTCAATAAAGGCGTCAATCTGCAGCAAATCCAGTCCTGAGGATCTGAAGCAGCTTCTATGGTAAAGTAGTAGAAGGTCATTTTAAACAACATCTGAATTCTAGAACCAGCTGTGATTAAACCTCTGGTTCTGGACCTCGTACCGTCCACTGTCCCGGCCTGGTCGGCCACGTAGTGAGCGAACGCCTCCCACGTGTCTCCGTCCTCACTCAGGTGCAGAGCGTGGACCGTGACCTGGGACCCGGGGGGGGCGTGCTGGACCAGGACGGCCATCTTCTCGTCCACCAGTCCTCTGGACGGCCGGACCGACAGCTTCACGCAACGCCACTTCCTGTCCATCCCGAGCCGAGCGTGAGCCACACACCAGCTGTTCAGAGGAGGAAAGAACAGAACACACACACACACACACACACACACACACACACACACACACACACACACACACACACACACACACTTTATCAGGTTAACCTGTCCAACTACTGTTCTAATCAGCCAATCACACGGCAGCAGGTCAGCGCTCTGATTCCTGTAGACGAGGTCATGACGATCAGCTGCAGGTCAAAGCTGCATCAGGACGAGCAGGAAACCTGGTTTAAGTGATCTGACTGTTCACATGTTAATAAATAACTAAAACACACACTTCCACCCACCAGACCTGCACTTTAAGCATGCATTAGTTATGTATGTGTACATATGTGTATATATATGCAAATCTGTAAATATGTATGTATGTATATATGCTTTGTTTTCGCATACTTTTTTCTTGCTATTTATCAGTATTTTTTCTCCATTCTATGTCCATAATGCATACTGTGTATGCGGATCAACAAATTCTATGAATTGTGTACATAGTGTGTATTTTTTATAGCTTTTATTTTTTCCTCTTTACTCTTTTACACATGTGCTTAGCTGCAGTAATGAGCAAATTCCTGTTGTGGGCTCAATAAAGTCTTATCTTATCTCTCTTAGAATGTTGTGACTCCCACACAACATTGTTGTCCTGTACTTTTTGATTAGAACCCTAATCAATCAATCTCCTCCATGCAGTGTGTGTGTGTATATATATATATATATACAGTACTACTCGGAAAATTAGAATATCGTGTAAAAGTTGTTTTATTCGGGCAATTTAACATAAAAGGTGAAACTAATACATTTTATAGTATTATTAAATGCAAAGTCAGATATTTCAAGCTTTTATTTGTTTTGATTTTGCTCATTAGAACTTACAGCTTCAGAAACCTGAAATTCAAAAACTCAGAAAATTAGAATATTGCTTGAAATCAATTTAAAAAAGGGATTTTAAATACAAAAATGTCAGGCCTCTGAAAATAAAATGTTGCATCTGTACTTAGTACTTGGTTGGGGCCCCTTTTGAACGAATGACTGCCTTAATCCTGCGCGGCATGGATGCTACCAGGTTGTGGCACATCTCCGGTGTTATGGAAGACCAACATGCTTCAATCGCGGCCTTGAGCTCTTCTTTATTGTTTGGTCTCTTCCCGTTCAGCTTTCTCTTGGCAATGCCCCACAGATTTTCTATGGGGTTCAGGTCAGGTGAGTTTGCGGGCCAATCAAGCACAGTAATCCCATGGTTGTTGAACCAGGATTTTGTACTTTTGGCAGTGTGGGCAGGTGCCAAGTCCTGCTGGAAGATGAAATCTGCATCCCCATAAAGCTGGTCCGCTGAAGCAAGCATGAAGTGCTCTAAAATGTCCTGGTAGACAGCTGCGTTTATGCTGGACTTGATAAAGCACAGAGGACCAACACCAGCAGCTGACATGGATCCCCAAGTCATCACAGCCTGGGGAAACTTAACACTGGACTTCATGCATCTTCCATTTTGCGCCTCTCCGGTCTTCCTCCAGACTCTGGGACCTTTGTTGCCAAATGAGATGCAAAACTTGCTCTCATCAGAAAAGAGGACTTTGGACCACTGGGCAACAGTCCAGTCTTTCTTTTCTCTAGCCCAGCTAAGGCGCCTCTGGCGTTGCTTGCTCGTGAGGAGCGGCTTGACAACAGGAATACGACATTTGAAGCCCATGTCCAGCATCCTCCTGCGTGTCGTTTCTCTTGAAGCAGCAACTCCAGCTTGAGTCCACTCCTTATGAAGTTCCCCCACACTTTTGAATGGCCCTTTCCTGACCATCTTCTCCAGGCTGCGGTCATCCCTCCGGCTTGTACACCGTTTTCTTCCACACTTCTGCCTTCCACTTAACTGTCCATTAATGTGCTTTGAAACAGCACTCTGAGAACATCCAGCTTCTTTTGCGATCACTTTTTGTGTCTTACCCACCTTGTGCAGGGAGTCAATGATGGTTTTCTGCACAACTGTCAGATCTGCAGTCTTCCCCATGATTGTGAATTCTTCTAAACCAAAGACACAGGCTTTTTAAAGGCTCGGGACCCTTTTGCAGGTGTTTTGGATTACTTACCTGATTAGTGTGTGACACTTTGAGCCTTCAATACTGAAGCTTTTAACAGTATTCTAATTTTCTGAGTTTTTGAATTTGAGGTTTTCTGAAGCTGCAAGTCCTAATGAGCAAAATCAAAACAAATAAAAGCTTGAAATATCTCACTTTGCTTGTAATGAGTCTATAAAATGTATTGGTTTCACCTTTTATGTTGAATTGCATGATTAAAACAACTTTTACACAATATTCTAATTTTCCGAGTAGTACTGTATATATAATCCCCTAATGACCAGTTCAACTCTATAACCACATTAATGAAATAAAGTCCTGGATCGCTGCAAATTTCCTTTTATATCCAACAGTCTTGGTGACCTTTCCACCTTCATAAAACATTGTTTTTTCCTCCTTCTCTGCACCAATAACTCCAGCTGTCCCTGTGTTGCTATTCAATGAACACTGGAATCAATCAATCGATCACAACCAATCAATTTTCTCCTGCTTATAAATGACACAAACTACCACACACAAACCTTTAACCCATGCTGTCAACTCTCCAGTTAATTCAGCATCTAAATTAAACTAAACTTCTCAGAAAAGTTCTGAACTCTGCAGCATCTCCAAGACGCGTTCAAAGACCCCAGGAAATCACAGCACTATCGACTGTCACCTACAGAACAGATTGGAGCCTAACATTATTTATGTATAAACACATATGACATTAGAATGTTCAGGTCATTACCATCCCCACCAACATGTGCTGATAATGTGATCCCAGTTTTATCGTTTCAATGTTAGATTTATCGGTTCTGCTGATTTGCAGTTCAGCACTTTTTAAACTTGTGCACTTGTGCTTTGGAAACACAAGTTGATGATTGATTAAGATTTAGATTAAAATCAATAGCTTTAAGCAATACATTTTTACATTGTGAGAAAACATGTTTAAACTAAGAGAAGAAAAGAGCAGACAAGTTAAACAACATTTAGAATGACATAATAATTAATAAAGCTGTCAGATAGTGGCACACCGCTGACAGGTGGAGCAGCATCCAACCTGAACTAACCTCGTCCTGTACTTACTACAGAGCTGCAGGCTGCAGGTTTGTGCTCAGTTCCTGTTTCTCCAGATTCTGAAACGTTTCGTCAGATTCAGCTTCGCTTTGTTTCAGCAGGAGTCCCAAGTCCACCGAGGCGTTCACGGCGCGTCGGGAAAAATGGGACGTCGCCTCAAATAGGAGCAACCATAGGGAAGGACTTTAAAATATATATATTTAAAATTTGTTTTTAAAAAATGACTCACAGTACAGACGTCTGTTCAGCTAAATAATGGACAAATAAAAAATACATTTATTAAATTATATAATTAATTACATAGAATTAAATTAATAAATTGATAAATGAGTTTTATATATATATAATTATGATGAACGTGAAATTTAATTAGATCACCTTATAGTTTGACTTATTTATTTAGTTTTTTATAAATTTGAATCATGTTATACTTTTAGAATTCAGAATCCAATCAAATTTTACATAAATATCAAAATTATCTGTAAGTTTAGCATTCATTTGATGTTATCTTTACCATGTAAAACGTGTAATTACTATTTTTTTACATAATTTTTAATAACATCGTGATTACTTTTGCACAACGTGGAGTTTTTCATTCAAACACTGAGTGTGTACAACTGTAAAATAAAGCGCTCGTGTTGCGGGTTAAAATGTGACCGTGTTACCTGGTGACTTCCGGTCCGGGCGGAAGTTGTTGAAAACACACACGGGAACGTTTCTGTTCTTTTACATAACGACGGACAAAGAGAAGAACAGACGAACGCGTACTTCTACCTGTTTTTTAACACATTGTTTTTAGTAATTTACGGACTTTCTTTCTTCCTTCTGCGCGACAAACACGCGCGCGTTCAGCTAAAGTCAGAAAGTCACAGGTTCGAACCCGCGTCGCTGCAGCACATTAACAACCGCTGAAAACACTTTACATCACACTTTACAACACACTTTACATCACACTTTACATGACTAGATCTACCACTGCTGTTACCGGCATGTGGTGTTTTACCTTCTCACCCCGATCAGAACCGAGTCCAGGTCGCGGGAACCCGCATTGACCCGCAATGACCCGCATGAGGGAGGCGGGGCTTCGGCTGAAACTAAAGGTGGATTCTTTAATCCGCAATTTATCACAAATAAATGATTCTATTCTACCGAGTTATTGAAGTCTGTATTATTATTTACTCTGCACTGAAATGTCTTATCGTCTACCTCCTATAATTTGATAATGTTATACTTCTAATTCATAGTTTATGATAAATAAACGTTTTTATTCTACTGGATCTGACATATTATTAAAGTCTATTACATTAAACTGTAGTGACAATGTCTTACCTTTTTCCTCCTATAAATTGACAATAGTATATATGATTAAATACACTGTGAAATTAAGATAACTACAGTTAATCATTATAACACTACTAGACACTATTAATAACACTATTTTTATCATAGGCCTCATTAACGTAATGCAGCACTGAATGGGACAATGTCAAAAATATTTATATAAAATATTATTCTATTATAAAGATTTTACTAAATTAATTAATTACTCCCCTCCCCGAACCGCCACCTTAACGTGGTGGAGGGGTTTGAGCACCCGAATGATCCTGGGAGCTATGTTGTCGGGGGCTCTATGCCCCTGGTAGGGTCACCCATGGCAAACAGGTCCTGGGAGACGGGTCTGACTAAGAGCGGTTCAGAAGCCCCACATGATGAAGAAGACAAGAACAAGGCCAGTTACGTCGCCCGGACTGGCGTTACCGGGGCCCCACCCTGGAGCTAGGCCTGGGGTGGGTGCTCGGCAGCGAGCGCCTGGTGGCCGGGCCTTTTCCCACGGGGCCCGGTCGGGCCCAGCCCGAAGAAACGACGTGGGGCCGTCCTCCCGTGGACCCACCACCTGCGGGAGGAGCCATGGGGGGCGGGTGCGGAGAGATTCGGGTGGCAGTCGAAGGCGGGGACCTTGGCGACCGGATCTCCGGACATGGAGACTAGCTCTGGGGACATGGAATGTCACCTCGCTGGGGGGGAAGGAGCCTGAGCTTGTGCGGGAGGTGGAGCGTTACCGGCTAGATATAGTCGGCCTCACCTCCACGCACAGCTTGGGCTCTGGAACCCATCTTCTTGAGAGGGGTTGGACTCTCTATTTCTCTGGCGTTGCCCGCGGGGAGCGGCGGCGAGCTGGTGTGGGCTTGCTCATTGCCCCACAGCTCAGCCGCTGCGTGTTGGGGTTCACTCCGGTGAACGAGGGGGTCGCGTCCCTGCGCCTTCGGGTCGGGGACGGGTCTCTCACTGTTGTGTCGGCCTACAGGCCAAACAGCAGTGCAGAGTACCCGGCCTTCTTGGAGTCCCTAGGAGGGGTACTAGATAGTGCGCCATCCGGGGACTCCGTTGTTCTCCTGGGGGATTTCAACGCCCATGTGGGTAACGACAGTGACACTTGGAGGGGCGTGATTGGGAGGAACGGCCTCCCCGATCTGAACCCGAGCGGTGTTTTGTTATTGGACTTCTGTGCTAGTCACAGCTTGTCCATAACGAACACCATGTTCGAGCACAAGGGTGTCCATCGGTGCACATGGCACCAGGACACTCTAGGCCGGAGGTCGATGATCGACTTTGTCATCGTGTCATCTGACCTCCGACCGCGTGTCTTGGACACTCGGGTGAAGAGAGGGGCTGAGCTGTCAACTGATCACCACCTGGTGGTGAGTTGGATCCGCTGGCGGAGGAGGAAGCCGGACGGACCTGGCAGGCCCAAGCGTATTGTGAGGGTCTGCTGGGAACGTCTGGCGGAGCCCTCTGTCAGGGGGGTCTTCAACTCCCACCTCCGGGAGAGTTTCTCCTGATCCCGGGGGAGGTTGGAGACATGGACTCCGAGTGGGCCATGTTCTCCACCTCTATTGTTGATGCGGCTGCTCGTAGCTGTGGTTGTAAGGTCCGTGGTGCTTGTCGCGGCGGCAATCCCCGAACCCGGTGGTGGACACCGGAAGTAAGGGATGCCGTCAAGCTGAAGAAGGAGTCCTATCGAGCCTTGTTGGCTCGTGGGACTCCTGAGGCAGCTGATGAGTACCGGCGGGCCAAGCGTGCCGCGGCTCGGGCGGTCGCAGAGGCAAAAACTCGGGTTTGGGAGGAGTTCGGGGAGGCCATGGAGGAGGACTATCGGACGGCCTCAAGGAGATTCTGGCAAACCGTCCGGCGCCTCAGGAGGGGAAAGCAGTGCTTCACCAACACTGTTTACAGTGCGGGTGGAGAGCTGCTGACCTCGACTGGGGATGTTGTCGGGCGGTGGAAGGAGTACTTTGAGGATCTCCTCAATCCCACTGTCACGTCCTCCGAGGAGGAAGCAGAGACTGGGGACCCAGGGGCGGACTCGTCCATCACCCTGGCTGAAGTCACTGAGGTGGTTGGCAAGCTCCTCGGTGGCAAGGCTCCGGGGGTGGATGAGATCCGTCCTGAGTACCTCAAGTCTCTGGATGTTGTGGGACTGTCTTGGCTGACACGTCTCTGCAACATCGCGTGGCGGTCGGGGACAGTACCTGTGGAGTGGCAGACCGGGGTGGTGGTCCCTCTGTATAAGAAGGGGGACCGGAGGGTGTGTTCCAATCACAGGGGAATCACACTCCTCAGCCTTCCCGGTAAGGTCTATTCCAGGGTGCTGGAGAGGAGAATCCGACCGATAGTCGAACCTCGGATTCAGGAGGAGCAGTGTGGTTTTCGTCCCGGTCGTGGAACACTGGACCAGCTCTATACTCTCCATCGGGTCCTCGAGGGCTCATGGGAGTATGCCCAACCAGTCCACATGTGTTTTGTGGATCTGGAGAAGGCATTCGACCGTGTACCTCGTGGTGTCCTTTGGGGGGTGCTCTGGGAGTATGGGGTCCGGGGCTCTTTGCTAAGGGCTGTCCGGTCCCTGTATGACCGGAGCAGGAGCTGTGTTCGCATTGCCGGCAGTAAGTCAGACCTGTTCCCAGTGCATGTTGGACTCCGCCAGGGCTGCCCTTTGTCACCGGTTCTGTTCATTATATTTATGGACAGAATTTCTAGGCGCAGCCAGGGGCCGGAGGGGGCCTGGTTTGGGAACCACAGGATTTCATCTCTGCTGTTTGCAGATGATGTTGTCCTGATGGCTTCTTCGAGCCAGGACCTGCAGCAGGCACTGGGGCGGTTTGCAGCCGAGTGTGAAGCGGCTGGGATGAGAATCAGCTCCTCCAAATCCGAGGCCATGGTTCTCGACCGGAAAAAGGTGGTTTGCTCTCTCCGGGTGGGTGGTGAGTCTCTGCCCCAAGTGGAGGAGTTCAAGTATCTCGGGGTCTTGTTCACGAGTGAGGGAAGGATGGAGCGTGAGATTGACAGGCGGATCGGTGCAGCGTCTGCAGTGATGCGGTCGCTGTATCGGTCCGTTGTGGTGAAGAAGGAGCTGAGCCGGAAGGCGAAGCTCTCGATTTACCGGTCAATCTACGTTCCTACCCTCACCTATGGTCATGAGCTTTGGGTAATGACCGAAAGGACAAGATCGCGTATACAAGTGGCTGAAATGGGCTTCCTCCGCAGAGTGGCCGGGCGCACCCTTAGGGATAGGGTGAGGAGCTCGGTCACACGGGAGGAGCTCGGAGTAGAGCCGCTGCTCCTACACATTGAGAGGAACCAGCTGAGGTGGCTCGGGCATCTGCTCAGGATGCCTCCTGGACGCCTCCCTAGGGAGGTGTTCTGGGCATGTCCCACCGGGAGGAGGCCCCGGGAGAGACCCAGGACACGCTGGAGGGACTATGTCTCTCGGCTGGCCTGGGAACGCCTTGGGGTCCCACCGGAGGAGCTGGAGGACGTGTCCGGGGTGAGGGAAGTCTGGGAGTCCCTGCTTAGACTGCTGCCCCCGCGACCCGGCCCCGGATAAGCGGAAGACAATGGATGGATGGATGGATAATTAATTACTTAAGACACATGCTATCAACTAGTTTTGTCTTCTAGGTGGATTAAATATTTACAATTTGACATGTAAAATGGTGTAAACATAATGTAATAAGACAAACAGTTACTTGTGAGTGAATATCCCAACCTATGCTTTATTTATTTGTCATTATAATAAACAATCAAAAAACCAGATGGGATTAATTTAACTTTAGAATGCACATTTTTGCAACATCTTTTAATGCAGTCATTATTATATGTGAGTGAGAAAACTCTGAATCTGTGAATAATAAAATGTTAGTTTATTCACATCATATCAGCTGTGTTCATTGATTTCACTACATGTGCTGTGAAAGCAGGAGTCAGACAACTGGGAAATAAAAATGAATTCTGATGGGTAAAATATGAAAATACAGTCAGTGGAGCCGCAGAGTTTTAAACAGAGACATGAAGGAGGAGGAGAGAGACACACACACACACACACACACACACACACACACACACACACACACACACACACACACACACACACACACACACACACACAGGGGCAGGATCTCTGCTCCAGAGTTTCATTCATTTCTCTCTCAGTCGACTCGTTGGTTTTTAGTGAATGTGATTATTGTGATTATTGTGATTATTGTGATTATTGTGATTATTGTGAGGATGTTTTCCATCAGACGGGGAACAGACGTCAGCAGCCTTCTACTGACTGTTTTCATGTAAGTTCCACCTTTTATTTGTGTATAAATGACCATACGGTAGTTTTACCTTTAGGGCTGTACACACGAGGAAAACATGAAAATAGGTGAAATATATCACACAGGACTTTTGTAAGAAATGTTTAATTAAATGTCAGGCTACTTTTTAATGTGTTTTATTAACCTCTTATACTAAAAGTTGAAAAATAAACTATTTTAGGGATTAGTTGTTCAAACAAGTAAAACAATAAGTCACATTAGAATCTGAGCAAATGGATCCATCCTGGAGTAACCAGCAAAGTGTCTGCAAGGAAAAAGTGGATTATTAGTTTTAATTAAAACTAAACAGTCTTATTTAAAAAATGAAATTAACCTTCACTGTTGTGGGATTAAATTAATTCTGGAATACGTGGACATAACTCTGTGTTCATATAAACAAATACATCAGATCAGTTTTATTTGAATTTCCATTGAGACGCGTTAAAACTGTTCATTAACTGTATCTGACGTGAATTCACCATTTTCCATGAAGCAGGAATTCTCCTGTGACTGTCTGCAGTTACTGTGTCCACATCTGGCATCGGTGTGAAGCCACAGATGTGCTGCCGACGGGACATTTTCCTCTTCTATCGATTCTGTGTGAAACACCTGGAGATGGTTGTGTGTTCAAGTCCCAGCGGATCAGAACCAACAACCACGTCCACAGTCACTTCACCCACGTTTCTGTCTGTAATAAGTAGAATAAGTGTCACTCACCAGGGTTCTTTACATTAAAGTTGTTTTTAGGTATTTTACCTCGTTCCTTGCTGCTGTACAAACTGTAAAACCCATTGGAGCAAATCTGTGATTCTGGGCTACACGAATACATTTAATTGAAAAAATGTAATTTTTTTTTCTGGGTCTCAGGGTTGTTGTTAACTTTTGCTTATTTCCATTCTATTCCATCTTTATTGTTGAGGTCCAAACCATGTGCATGTTCTCTAATGACAAATCACCCACAACAGGTGAAATCTGTTCATGGCATTAGCATATTAGCATGTTAGCATGTTAGCATCACATTATCACATTTCTCTGCTGTGCAACTTCTACCATGTCCAGAAATCCACCTTTTTGCTGATGGTTTGCATCTTTTTTATGTATTTTGTTGCAGGGAATGTAATCATCATGATGGTATTGTTTTTCAGGGAGAATAATTGCAAACATACATCACCGACAGTGATTAAACATTGCTGTAAATCTGCAGAGCACATGCATCTATGTTTGCACCACGTCAGCCTGTGGTTGATTCGTCCCGTATGTCAACTATAACCACGACTCAGACCATGTTTATCAGCGTTTCTGAATTGATGCTTTTCATTAGGTTCCCAAGAATGTTGGATATAAAAAAGGATCATGTCTGATTTAATGTCATTGAGTTTGCAGCGATCCAGGACTTTATTGCATTAATGTAGTTATGGAAGCTGCTGAGTTTGAAATGGGAAACACATCTGTGGAAGAGGATTTCATGTTAATCATTTATTCATTATTGTTTCTGTGTCTCAGGGTTGTTGCTTATTTCCATTCTATTCCATCTTTACTGTTGAGGTCCAAACCATGTGCATGTTCTCCAATGACAAATCACCCACAACAGGTGAAATCCTCTATTTTTTGTTGCAGGTCATTTAATCCACATGATGGTTTTTCTTTACAGACGTCAGAGTCACACTGATTTCTATAAATCTGCTGAGCACGTTCTGTCCTGTGCAGGAGTCACTGCATGGAGGAGAGTGATTGATTAGGGTTCTGATTAATAAGTACAGGACAACAATGTTGTGTGGGAGTCACAACATTCCTGGTGGAAGTGTGTGTTTTAGTTATTTATTAACATGTGAACAGTCAGATCACTTAAACCAGGTTTCCTGCTCGTCCTGATGCAGCTTTGACCTGCTGCCGTGTGATTGGCTCATTAGAACAGTAGTTGGACAGGTTAACCTGATAAAGTGTGTGTGTGTGTGTGTGTGTTCTGTTCTTTCCTCCTCTGAACAGCTGGTGTGTGGCTCACGCTCGGCTCGGGATGGACAGGAAGTGGCGTTGCGTGAAGCTGTCGGTCCGGCCGTCCAGAGGACTGGTGGACGAGAAGATGGCCGTCCTGGTCCAGCAGGCCCCCCCCGGGTCCCGGGTCACGGTCCACGCTCTGCACCTGAGTGAGGACGGAGACACGTGGGAGGCGTTCGCTCACTACGTGGCCGACCAGGCCGGGACAGTGGACGGTACGAGGTCCAGAACCAGAGGTTTAATCACAGCTGGTTCTAGAATTCAGATGTTGTTTAAAATGACCTTCTACTACTTTACCATAGAAGCTGCTTCAGATCCTCAGGACTCGATTTGCTGCAGTTTGACGCCTTTATTGACCATAATGGATTTAACAATAATAATATAATAATAACAAACAGGCCATCACCATTTGTTCTTATAGGGTCTCTACTGGTTTATCACCTTTAAATCAACATATTAAATCCTTTGTTTTTGGTAAAATGTTTATATTCTAACATGTTTTACATTTGTAAAATCACATTTATTAATGGTGATGTGTTGCTGTCCAGTGTCGGAGGATCTGAGTCTGGGGGGGTCGTATTCTGGGCTGGAACCCATGGGTCTGCTGTGGAGCCTCAGACCTGTTCCAGGCAGCAAACCTGGACTCAGGTAGGCCGACCGGACCGGAACCGCTCAGAGGATCAGTAAACGTCAAACTCAGCTGTTACCGCTTTCCCATCATGCCTCAGGTTGAGGAAGGTGGACGTCCAGACCCCCATGGAGGTCCTGGTCTCGGTGTACCAAGGTCACCAGACCCAAGGCTTCACCCCCCAGGTTCCTCTGGCCAGTGTGTGGGTGGAGCGCTGGTACATGGCGCCCGGCGTCCGCAGGGTCCCGGTCACGGAGGGAGGACTCACTGCCACCCTGTTCCTGCCCCCAGGTAGGACCAGGGGGGTCTGGGGGGGTCACTGATGATTATAATTAAATAGTCAGTTTATTTCATATCATCTCTGCATTTAACGTTGATCCCACATCTGCAGAAACCTCCATCACCTACAGGTGATTTATTTATCTAATCCTCCTGGTCTGTAGGACCTGGACCTTTCCCCGGCCTCCTGGACCTGTGGGGGGGTGGAGGGGGGCTGGTGGAATACCGAGCAGCGCTGCTGGCCTCGCACGGGTTTGCCGCCCTGGCCCTGGACTACCTGACCCCTGAAATCACCAATGAAACGGGAAAGATGGTGGACGACCGGTACTTTGAGGTGAAAACCTGACGAGCATCATCACACACCAGATCAAACGAACACAGAGGAGGAACAGGAAGACGCTGTCAGACGTGGAGAAAAAATCCTTTTCTAATGCAACCTCTCCATTAATCCGTGTTTCCTACAACCAGCAGTAACTTCCTGGGCTTCTTTAATTACAAACTTCTGATGATTACAGACAGAATTCATCATCTTATTCTACAAACTGGAACCAATCTGGGCTCGTTGTCTTTAGTCTTTCTGAACCAGCTTCATTTGCTGAAAATGCTCAACATGTCTTTATTATCTTGGTATGTACGACAGTCCTTTCAGAGTAGCTGTTTTAAAACCTTCCCTTCTCTCTAAAATCCTGTAAAACAGGTGAAACCTGACGGATGCATCCTGACACAATGCATACAATCAAGTAAAAATATGTCTTTATAACATGTGATTAAAGATAGAAACCCACAGAATAAGTAGAATCTGTGATTTCCTGACAGATATTGATCCTAGATCAGGATTCTTATCTTATCCCAGAATGTTTTTACAAAAGATTGAAGCAAAAAAACACAGAATAACAATAATAGATAAATAGATAAATGCACACAGTTCAATTTAAATTTTCAATTTATTTCTACAGCCCAGAATAACAAATCACTGATTTGCCCCGATGGGATTTACAGTTTGCACAACAGCAACACAACAACAACAGGGTGTCTGCCCCCCAGACTGAAACTGGAAGACGGTTCCACAGCAGAGGAGCCTGATAGTTGAAGGCTCTGCCTCCTGTTTTAATTCTAGAAATTCTGGAACCTCCAATAAGCTGCATATTGGTAGTGTAATGCAGGATCAGGATTTTGAATTCTATATGAGATTTCACAGGAAGCCAGTGTAGAGGCTAATACAGGTGAGATATGCTCCTTCTTCTAGTGCCAGTTAATAAACGAGCAGCTGCATTCTGGATCAGCTGGAAATGGACATGCAGTAAAATCTGTTAACTCGGCGTGTTTCTCCTGCTGCAGGCGGCCTACAGAGTCCTGGACCAGCATCCCCAGGTCCTCAGCAGCAGGATCTCCATGCTGGGTCTGTCTCTGGGCGTCAGCGTCACGCTGCACATGGCCGCCTACTCCCCCGTGGTGAAGGTAAGACGTCATCGTGAGGGTTGAACTGTTGCTGCAGGACGTCGCGTTCACTGTCGGGTTTTTGCATACGGGAAACTTTTTATTTTAACATCCTCTGCAGTGTGAAAGTTCACATTCTGTGTGTGTGTGTGTGTGTGTGTGTTCTCCCAGCTCAGGTGTATCGTGTGTATCAGTGGAACTCACGTGCAGCCCGTCAACGGATCGTTGGAACAACTGATAGAATTCTTTAAACGGTGAGTTCACATCCAACAAAATGTTGGTTTAAGCAGCCTGGTCAACAGATGTTGGAGCACATCTGGAAAGGTGAGCCCCCCCAGGGAGGGAGTTACAACACGCTTTATAGACCAACACAAAACACCTTGTAACAGAGGAACATGTCTGCTTCAACACATCAGGTTATCATAAAAGAAGAAGTGAAAAAAGTTTGACCCATCCCATCAGGGAGTGGTGACCTTACCCAGAATTCATTGGGTGATTCAACCCTTAAATCACTCAATGTCAGTAAAACTAATAAATAAGGCGTATTCTCTTTAAACTTATCTTTTTAATCATCAAAATGGGTTTGTCCAGAAACCTCCTGGAATCATATTATTAACGTATGAGTATCAATATGAATCATCACAGACAATCAATAAAATAATTATTCATCTCAAATCAATCAAACATTTCAATTAACAATTATCTCCTCTATGATATTTATAGAATTCTTAATATTTTAGTAGAAACTAAGCTCCTATAATTAGCTATTAAATAATGAAAGCACACTGTGACATGCTGCCTGTACAGAAACGAGTATCGACCTGTCCAGAGCTTTTTTTTTTATTTCCTCCCGGCGTCCACGGTTCAACGAGCAAAGTGCTGCTCCCTCTGCTCCGATTCTTCTGCCCATCTCACGCTCCATTTCCTCCTCAAGTCCACAACATGACACTTTAACTCCTCCGCGTGTCGAAGGACTCGTTTTCCAAACTCGAGTTACAACGGCGTCACGTCCGCTTCACACTTTGACAAGTAACCAATCCAATGAGCCCTGAAGGTCACATGACCGATGTCGATGGTGCTGACGACTCTGCACAATCCATGATTATTACAAACTGGATTCTTGTGAGAATAAAAGGATCAAAGAACGAGATTAAGGCTCATCCTAGTGAATCTGACCAGTCCAGTCTACTTCCTGTATGATCCAGTCTACTTCCTGTAGGGTCCAGTCTACTTCCTGTAGGGTCCATTCTACTTCCTGTAGGGTCCAGTCTACTTCCTGTAGGGATCCAGTCTACTTCCTATAGGGTCCAGACTACTTCCTGTAAGGATCCAGTCTACTCCCTGTAGGGTCCAGTCTACTTCCGGTAAGGATCCAGTCTACTTCCTGTAGGGTCCAGTCTACTTCCTGTAGGGTCCATTCTACTTCCTGTAGGGTCCAGTCTACTTCCTGTAGGATCCAGTCTACTTCCTGTAAGGTCCAATCTACTTCCTGTAAGGATCCAGTCTACTTCCTGTAGGGTCCAGTCTACTTCCTGTAGGGTCCATTCTACTTCCTGTAGGGTCCAGTCTACTTCCTGTAGGGATCCAGTCTACTTCCTATAGGGTCCAGTCTACTTCCTGTAAGGATCCAGTCTACTTCCTGTAGGGTCCAGTCTACTTCCTGTAGGATCCAGTCTACTTCCTGTAAGGTCCAATCTACTTCCTGTAAGGATCCAGTCTACTTCCTGTAGGGTCCAGTCTACTTCCTGTAGGGTCCAGTCTACTTCCTGTAGGATCCAGTCTACTTCCTGTAGGGTCCATTCTACTTCCTGTAGGGTCCAGTCTACTTCCTGTAGGGTCCATTCTACTTCCTGTAGGGTCCAGTCTACTTCCTGTAGGATCCAGTCTACTACCTGTAGGGTCCAGTCTACGACCTGTAGGATCCAGTCTACTTCCTGTAGGGTCCATTCTACTTCCTGTATGATCCAGTCTACTTCCTGTAGGGTCCAGTCTACTTCCTGTAGGGTCCAGTCTACTTCCTGTAGGGTCCAGTCTACTACTTGTAGGGTCCAGTCTACTTCCTGTAGGGTCCAGATTAACATGCTTTTTTTATTGTACTAGAATAAAGTGCAATTGCACCTCCACTACATTAGGGGGCAGTGGCGCTCTCATTGACAGATCGTGTGCAGGGAGCATACAGCATAGAGTATGAGTATGAAGTGTAGACACCAAGTGAAGCAGACCCTGAGTGACACCATAAAAAACAACCTAGCACTGAGCAAAAATAATGACAGAAATAATCATCTATAGAAGGAGGAATCAAGAACTAATCAACAATCAATTGAGTTATTTAAATTTTTTTCTTTTTCTTTTACTTTCTGTCTGATCAGAAATGTTGAGAAAAAACGCGTCGACGAGGAGAATCAGGTGATCTGGAGAGATCTGCCTCTGCCCATCCCCACAGACCCTGCCCTCAAAGTGGACGTGAGTCCTGTTATATCACAATTAACTATATGTCATAATGAAGGAACCTTTCTGTGGTGAAGAGTCTGCAGGTTCTCCACATGTCTGTGTGGGTTCTCTCCAGCTTCTATGGCTATGTGGGTATAATTTGCAGACCCTCCATGATCCTAATGAGCAATAAACTGGTGTAGAAAATGTTGAATCACATGCATTGTATTCAAAATAAATCTGCATAGATTTACGATGTGTTTTCATAATAATCCCTGGGCAGATGAGACGCATCCAGATTCCCGTGATGATGGTCGTAGGGGAGGACGATCAGAACTGGCCGGCCCAGGAGTCGGCGCAAGACGTGAGTTTCATTTAACGGCAGAAAAACGACCTGGTGCAGGTTTAAAGTCGGATTCTAGACGTCAGGACAACACAAGCTGAATGATATTTACTGTAATAAACAGGCTTCATAAGGAAAGTGGAATGGGATTTTAAAATGGATTAATAATATAATAATAAAAAGATTTTATTAAATAATTGTGCATTAAGTTTTAATTCCTGAAGGTTTCAAGTCAGATGGAAATTTGGCTGAAAATTTTCTTCTAGGAGCAAAATGCAACAACTATGGAATTCTAAAATGACCAATATTCATAAATAAATAAGACTCTATACTAATAATCGTATGTATTTAAATGCATAGGGAAGCTTAACTATATTTCAACCTTTTCAATTAAAACGAGCCCCTGCATCTCAGGTCCAAGTGATCACCTGTTCAAGTTCTTACATGAAGATGAAAACACATTTGCATTTAGTTGAAAACACACTTCAGTCTTTTTTTTTTAATTTAAGCTGCATCTTTGCAGATTTCAATGCATAAGGGCGAACACTGATTAATGTTTAATGGGACATGTAGTAATAAAATAAAATACATAGTGGAATTCATTTATTAGATTTTCCTAAGTGAAACTTTTTTCCCATAATTTTCTAATTCATGCAAAACCTGCATATAATAAACTTTGCCCCCCCCCCCATCTTTACATATTCCTATGAAGTTCTATAGAAATACAACACAAACAAATAGCAGCAAATTGGAGAAGAACAAACATCATTCTGAGTTTTGCCAGTGGTCACCAGGACAGAAATGTCTTATTTAACACACTTGATAAACTCCGTCCTCCAGGTGAGGCTGATGATGGACCGGGGGGGGAACGGCCCCCTGCTGACCGTCCTGTCCTACCCGGACGCCGGTCACCTGATCGAACCCCCGTACACGCCACACGTCAGAGCCAGCACCTTCAACGGGAAAACTGGTCCAGGTGCGACCAGTGGACATCAGCAGAATAACTCAGAATCTCTAAGTTATTGATCTGATGTTAACGCATCAGAACCAGGGCTTGACCTTGACCTTTCCCGCTGTGTGTTTTTGCAGAGGTGATTCTGTGGGGCGGGGTCACGGCGCCGCACGCTCGCGCCCAGGAAGACGCCTGGAGGAAGACGCTGACGTTCCTGCAGGAGCATCTGTACGGTTACACAGAGGATTAATAAACCAATAAGACTTTATCTGTGTAGGGTTTATGCTGATCAAATGTAGCATGAATGAACAAACAGACAGAGATGAAAACATGAATAAAACTCCTTTTACAGCCGGAATAAAGACGTCATGAGTTTTTCTTTTAAAATATCATCTTCTGCTGCCCTCAGGTGTTCAAAAGTAAAAAAAAAAAGTAAAAACAAAGACATGAAGAGGACTCAGAACAGGAGAGTTTATAATTAGTGAAAAGGTCTAAAAGGTGTTTAGTTTTGCAGCTGCTGTAATCATCATCATCATCTTCATCATCATCATCGTCATCTTCTTCATCATCATCATCTTCATCATTATCATCATCTTCTTCTTCATCATTATCATCATCATCATCTTTATCACCATCATCATCATCATCTTTATCACCATCATCATCATCATCGTCATCATCATCATCATCTTCATCATCATCATCACCATCATCATCATCATCATCATCGTCACTGTCATCATCATCATCATCATCGTCACTGTCATCATCATCATCATCATCATCATCGTCATCATCATCATCATCATCGTCATCATCATCACCATCATCATCATCATCATCATCATCATCTTCATCCTTATCTATATGTTTCCTGTTTGTATTTCCCAGCATGCTCATAGTGTGGGAGAGAAAAATGTTCAAATATTATATAAAAATGAATTTGTCTTTTTTAAGGGGGGGGTGACTTTGTGGAGGGGGGGTCCTTCTTGGGTTAGGGTTAGGTTTCAGTGTACTTACAAACTACAAAAACAAGCTACACATAAAGAAAATATTTAGTTTAGTTCAGATGTAAATGCACTTTTAACACACACACACACACACACACACACACACACACACACACACACACACAGAATCCAGCTGATTCTCATTAACCTCTTTTCCAGCAGCTGGAAACTGTCAGACCTTAATGAGGAGCTAATAGTTGATACTATGACCAGGTGTGTGTGTGTGTGTGTGTGTGTGTGTGTGTGTGTGTGTGTGTGTGTGTGTGTGTGTGTGTGTGTGTGTGTGGCGCTGCCCCCTGCTCTGTGTTGGTGATGCAGCGGTTTGTCCGCTGGGGGGCGCCATGCGTCCTGTGGAACTCAGCAGCTTCTGTCTCCGTGTGTGGCTGCTGGAGCTCATTAACCTGATCTGCGAACCGGACCGGTCCCCCCCGTCACCCGGTGCCCCCCCCGTCACCCGGTGCCCCCCCCCCCCCACCTGTGCCCCCCCGCCGGGTCTCACGCGTCCTGCGGTCCTCCGCTGTCCGCCGGGGCCATGACCGGGAACTTGGACTCTTCCCTCGGGTTGAGAACTCCTCCGGAGCCGGTGGGATGAGCCTGGGAGCCCCCCCGTGTTTCCTATGACGCAGCCGCACCGCACCGCACCGCACCGCACCGCGCCGCACCGCACCGCGCCGCACCGCGCACTTCGCAGCGAGCAGCGAGCGAACCGCGCGTCCCGTGGACGCAGCTGATGCCTGAGCGTGTTTCCCCGCGGTGAGCAGCAGGGAGGGAGGGGGTGGGTGGGGGGAGGCTGCAGCACCCGCCACCTGCAGCAGGTGATCCGGCGGCAGGACGCAGGAATTTCCGCTTCACGCAGGAACCGGAGCTGCGGCAGCAGCAGCTGCAAAAAGTGGATTTAACATTTTTTATTCCTGTGGTGGATGGGTGCTGATGATCACCCCCCAGGAGGGATTTAGCGGAAACGTGTGTGTGATGTGACCAACAGCTGGAGACGGAAAACATCTGTGTGACCTGTGACTCTGACAGAGGAAACACCTGCTCCAGCTGCGGAGAGAAAAGGTACCTGAACGCACCATGTGTGTAGTGAGACGTTCACAGGAATGAAATAACTTCAGCTTCTGACTGCAGGTTATTGATTAAGGCGAACGATGTGATCAGGTTGTGATGATCAGTGGTGTAATCAGGAGGAGGCTGATGTAGACGTGAGCTCTCACATCCACAGATCCTTATCCTGATAATCCACCAACAGCCAGCAACCAATCAACCAATCAGTCAATCAATCAATCAATCAATCAGCTGCTGGAATTTTGGACCTAAGCTTGTGGCTCGTGTGTGAGACAAATTCTATTTAAAGGACATTTTAACCATTTTAAACCAATCAATTGTCCAAATGCAGCCATCTCCTCCCTTGTCTTTAGTATCTAACTAAAAAACTGCAAATGCAAAGCTGCTAAATCACGTTTTTTTTCTCAATGTGATAATTAAATATTGTTAAATATATATAAGTCAAACTCTCTGATCTTGTAAAATATTTGATCTTGCAGAACAATATCTGATGTCACAGAGAAATTTCTGACGTTGATATCATATTAGATCTCGTGTTGTGAAGTATATAGATGCAGTAAAATGCCTAATGTTGCAGTAAAATACCTGATGTTGTAATAAAACATCTGATACTGTGGTAAAATATACGACTGATCTCATAGTGAAGTATCTGGCATTGCAGTAAAATACCTGATTTTTGCAGTAAAATGCCTGAAGTTGTAGTAAAATATCTGATCCATTATTAAAAGATGACATTTTTCACTCTCAGATTTTTGACAAATAAAACGTATATTTGAGAAAATTGGACTGTAGTGGGGATGATTCAGTCATCACATGACAAACTTTGACGTTTCCAAACGCCACTCAAGGTTTTAAGGATCCATAAGAACCATGTAGGTTTCAAAATAGTAAAGTAGATGAGAACAAGCTTCGGTTTCGTTAAATAACCCAACAGAAAACTGTGAATAAACCTGAACCTGAGTCAAACCGACCGTGTTGTTTCTGTTTGGTTAAACAGGAAGTGGCGCCGTGGCAGAATGTAAAACCCGGAGGAAGCTGACGAGATTTTTTTTTTTTTTTTTTTTAAGTTTCCGCTTCCTGTGCTGCCCAACGGCGGGTATGTCCAACCCGGGGAAACCGCGTCGGCGTCAGCGTTCGTAGGCGGCGCCGACGTCCGCCCCTTGTCCCTGTCCCCCTGGTGGACGGGGGACCTCATGGTCTGGCCCGTCCCGTCCTCGCCAAACCCGCATCTTCCCGCTGAGCTACCGCCTCCTCCGCCCGCCGCCAAATGGCGAGGGATCCCAAGCCCCCCACGGTCGCTGGCCGCCGTTTCCTCTCCCTGCTGAGCTGCTGGTTGCTAGGCGCTGCCTCCCAGAGGCCCGTGGCGACAGCGGCGGACCCCCAGCTGCCCCAGCAGGAGTACGCCCACTCCATCCGACTGGACGGCGACATCATCCTGGGCGGCCTGTTCCCCGTGCACGCCCGCGGCGAGAGGGGCGCGCCCTGCGGCGAGCTGAAGAAGGAGAAGGGCATCCACCGGCTGGAGGCCATGCTGTTCGCCATCGACCTCATCAACAAGGACCCGGACCTGCTGCCCAACGTGACGCTGGGGGCGCGCATCCTGGACACGTGCTCACGCGACACCTACGCCCTGGAGCAGTCGCTGACCTTCGTCCAGGCGCTCATCGAGCGGGACGGCTCCGACGTCCGCTGCGCCAATGGCGACCTGCCCATCTTCGCCAAGCCAGACAAGGTGGTGGGCGTCATCGGGGCGTCGGCCAGCTCGGTGTCCATCATGGTGGCCAACATCCTGCGTCTGTTCAAGGTGAGGTGACGACGACCGTGGTCGGGATCGGTTCCGGGTCCTGACCATTTCTCTCTTTAAATATCGTTCACTAAGAAGTGGAGCAACATTCCACACCTGATCAACTCTATGAAGGAGATGTAACTGGTGGTCCCACCAGATCCTGACTGGGGTTCTGAGTCCCCCAGTAAAACTAAACTGGTTCAGAGTGACCTTTCATTGTCTAAGGCACCAACTCTGGTCCTGGAGCTACCGTGGATCCAGGTTTTGGTTCCAACCAGGCAGTAACACCTGAATCTACTAATCATTCACCACAGCCCTTGCTAAGGACCTTCATTGGTAGAAGCAGGTGTGTAACTGCCTGGTTGGAACCAAATCCTGCACCCATGGTAGCCCTCCAGGACCGGATCTGGTGATCCCTGGTCTCAGGACACCCGTAAAGCTGTCCAATCAGCATCTTGATATGAGGTGGGAGGGGCTATCTAATCTCACTTTCACACACACTAACACACATTTGTGAACAATATTTGAGAGAAATGGTTATTTTTGTGGATCAGTGTGTAATGCCGTAGCCTCACAGCAAGAAGGTCACAAGTTCAAGTCCTTGGTCTCGACCAGGGGTCAACTCTGGTCCTGGAGGGCTACCGTGGGTGCAGGATTTTGTTCCAACCAGAATCCAACACCTGATTCTACTAATTGACCAATAGAGCCCTTGCTAAGGACCTTCATTGGTAGAATCTCATCTCACTTTCACACATTTACACACATTTGTGAACAATATTTGAGAGAAATGGTTATTTTTGTGGATCAGTCGGTAGTGCCATAGCCCCACAGCAAGAAGGTCACAGTCCTTGGTCTAGACCAGGGGTCACCAACTCTGGTCCTGGAGGCAGTTACACACCTGTTTCTACTAATGAAGGTCCTTAGCAAGGATGGAGGTTAGTGGTTAATCAGTAGAACCAGGTGTGTTACTGCCTGGTTGGAACAAAAACCTGCACCCTTGGTAGCCCTCCAGGACCGGAGTTGGTGACCCCTGGTCCAGGACCTTTCAACAAGTTTTCCATGTTATTCCCTTGTCTACTTGGGTTCTCCAGGTTCCTCCAACAGTCTACAAACATTCTGAGGGTAATTAGAGACTCTAAATAACCAGAAGTTGTTGGTGTGAGAGTGAAAGGTGTGTTTTCCCTGATATCCTGGTACCTGTTCATTGTCTCCTTGTAATGTGCTGGGATTGGCTCCAGAGGACCCAGTGAGACGCTAGTGAGGAATAAGTGGGTATAGAAACCAATGACCAATGGTTATTCTGTGGATGTGGAAAATGTTTTAGATCTTTGAAAACAGGAGCAAACTATTGGCTGTTTCAGGTAACAAGCAGGTAGCTTTTTACTCCGAGTTTCATGGTCAGTGCTAGAAACCGACTTCATTGGACGACTTCATTGGTGGTGCTTCCAGTTTTAGTTTCAGAAAAGTTTTTCATCCAAAAAACTGTATTTGCTCAAGTTTTTAGGCTCATCAGTTTACAATTGAACCATTTATAAACCCTGCCTGGTCATTTCACCGATTGGACCTTGAATACATCATAAATTCATCTCATGGTACCTGTTACCTGTTAACTATTAACTAGTAAACTACATCAGTCCTGTTGAATCGAACACAGATCTAAACCCTGGTTTATTATTTTGATCTAATGGGAATGCTACATGGTTCAGGTACACGTTGGGTTTAACGTTGGCTTCAGGTTTGGATTGGACGTGTTGCATGATGCTGCTGCTTTGCATGGGACTTATTTATTTATTTATACATATGACGTCATGATGATTTAACTGCATATTTTCACACACATTTGAATGTTCTTTCCTGCCGGCCATGACTGGGTTTCTTTGTAAGCACGAATCATTAGTGAAAGAATGACCAAAAATCACATTTTCCCCTAAAACATAATGATATCACAGAATATAGTTATATGCTGTGATTTTAATATAGTGCAATATATAAAAACCTGAGAAACTGAGTGAATAAATGACAGGAATTGACATCCTCAGATGTACCAAAAAAATGGTACAAATTGAAAAGTACCTCATTATATAAGTTATTGTTAAACCACTGAACTAAAGAATCTTCAACTCTGATGCCATAAACTGTCGTGTGTGTGTGTGTGCGTGTGTGTGTTTGTGTATATATATGTATATATATGATAGCATATGTTGTCACTTGAATTAATATCTGATCGCAGAGTTTCCTTCTTTTGTCAGTTTGCTCATACATTGGATGGTTTTATTTATTTTTTTAAAGCCTTTTCATATCGCTCTGGGGTTGTAATTAACATTTCCTCCGGGGGGGGGTGAAACTAAAACCTCTGCGTTTCACTTTCTAAATCACGCGGTTTCATGACAGCTCTGGTTTCTCCACTAGAGGAGACACGTGCCAAATGTCAGCGGGTTCTTGCTGTTTTTTTTACTGTCTACATAAAACTTTATCTAAAAAATCCCAAAAGAATAATAAATGTTAAGCTGCTTGATGCTGTTTGACAACAAGAATAAACGTCTGCTCCCATCAGTCCAAAGGTGCTGTAACCAGATAATTCAATTAATCAATTAACTATTTTGGCCATTTAATGAATCATTCTTTAGTTACGCCTTGTGGTCAGTGTGAAGTATTCTCTGGTTTCTATAGTCGTCTTTGACGGTAAACTGAATATGTTTGGCTTGTGGGGAAAATACAAAACATGTGAGGCTGCCACTTTTTATGGAACAAACCACCACTTTGAGAAATGAGAAACACAATATACAGAAATAATAACTTCCAGCCCTAAACATGGCCTTTAAGAGTTAATATGTCGCTCAGAAAATCTGTTATAGCAGGATAGATCTGTAAATGTACGTTTGAAGTTTTTTTTTTTTCTTCTTTTAGGTTAATTACGGTAATGAAACAAACTTTGCCAACTTGTCGTTGCAGCATCAAACAGCAAATAAGTCTATAAATAAGTGTAATAAAGTATAATTCAATGACTGAATGTGTGTATTCAGAGAAACCAACACGTTCAGCCTGACTCTCCTCATCTCTAATATTCAGACTGATTCTTCTCGTCCGTCCAGACCAACAAAAGGTTGATTCCAGCTGTTTCCTGATGTTGTTCACAGATAAAAAACCTGCAGCTGGAGGCGTTGGGTCGCTGAATTAGTGATGAGGGGTGTGTGTGTGTGTGTGTGTGTGTGTGTGTGTGTGTGTGTGTGTGTGTGTGTGTGTGTGTGTGTGCCAGTTTAATGAGGACAGAAAGGCCCAACAACATAACTTATCTAAAATTAGCTGGATATGTCTGTGGGGGTGTGTGGGGGTGTGTGTGGGGGGCAGATAACGCTGATGCAGAGTTTTCTCACCTCACTGATGCTCGTCATCGCATCAACTGACACGAGCTGTTTTTTTTTTTTTATTCTAGAGTTTTTCCCTCTGAAAACAGCTGCTCGCCGTGACCCAAAACACCAAAAACTGAACTGAACTATGAGCTGAAACAAACAAAAATAATCTGTAGCCACAACCAACAAATTACAGGATGTGGATTCATGAAAAAATATTATAACGTTAACACACTGAATAAAATGTTCACTAGGAACATGGTCAGTTTAACATGTACAGTCTGGGTATGTATGGCAGACTAATGCTTTTCTATAGTATTATAATAATATCAAATACATTTAAATAAATTATGGATTTCTATACTTTAATTTTGAAATAGCCATAACTCCAGTATGATATATCTTAATGCACCACAATTAAAGATTTCTGCATGTCCCATCATTTTGTAAAATATCTGGAATAAAATTTCAACCTATCACAACTTAAATTACAGAGATCTCTGTGTGGAGTTATGACAGTAAAAAATGTAATTACAGATATCTGTTATCAAGGTGTACATATCTTATCTGTTCTCGTGGATATCTTAGTATCTGAAACAGGAGATTTGTGTAACGTTAGCGTTCCTTCTCGTGTAGAATATAATCAGATGTCTGCAATTACAGATTCGACTGCAGCAAAATGACGTTGCTGAAACTCTTATTTTGTGCATCCACAGCAATGAAGCTAGAAAAGTCCCATATGATCATTAAAATAAATAAACTAATACATATCTCCACCTCTCGTTCTCTTGTTATAGCCAAAACTGAATTCCAGATATCTGCAATTATCATCATTTAAGATGTGTGAGGATTTAAATGACGTTTTATTGCAGATATCTGTGATTCTGTTGTGTCTACAGTTAAAATAGTCACTGTTACATTACAGATACCTTGAATGAAAGATGCATCTAATAAATTATAATTACTGATATTGCCAACGTGAATACCTGTGATTTACTCTGTTATTTAACTGTTGGGTAAAACAGCTGTTGTTCCGTCACCTGCTGAGTTTCAGTATAAATCTCTGTGTAACTGTGATAAACTCGTGGTGCGTTTCTCATCATGTTTTCTCCGTTTCCTGCGACCAGCTGTTGTATCTCCATCCCCGCATGGAAGAGAAACACAGGAGCAGCACGACCTCCTGTTTACGAGTCTGAAACGGCGAGAAAATAACAGGAAACGGCGGCGAGCAAAACACCAGGAAATAAAACCTGGCAAAAGAGGAAGAGAAACGAGAGGATGCTGCACCTCTGGAAGAGAAATAGAGGATTAATACACGTGTTGATTTGTAGCCGACCAATCAGAGCAGAGCTAACGGAGGGCGGGGCCTTAAAGAGACAGGAAGCTAAACCTCAGCCTGATCAGTCTGTTTCAGACAGAAGCTGAACCGTGGTAACGTGAAGAATATACAGAATACTCATTTAATTCTTTACTCAGTACTATATGTATCATACTAGGTACTTTAATACTGTATCTGGACCCCCCCTTAATAAAATCTAGGCTTTGATTTGATATGTGGCAGCCATGGATGTTTTATAAGAAGCAGCTGATGTTCCCCTAGTGGCCACTAGTGGTACTGCAACACAAATCACATTTTTTTTTCCCCATAGAATGAAAAGCAGAAGAGAAATCTGTAAAACCTTAAGAAAATATATAACTAATTACTAATCTGTGTGTTCTAGAGATTTAAGTCATGATTTTTTTAAATTAAATAAACCCTCTTAAAAGTTCCCCTAGTGGTCACTAGTGGTACTGCAACAGATATCACATTTGACCTAAAACAATTTTTTTATTCCCCATAGAACATAATAGTAAAGTAGTTAAATAAAACTATAACCCTGTTAGTTACTAATCTGTGTATTCTAGATGTTTAATCATGATTTTTATTCATTAAAACCTTTCAAAAGGCCAGAAAAGCTCTGGAAAAGTCTCTTTACCCAGCCTGACGTCACACGTGTTATTTTTCTCTGAACTTTTTTTATATGTGGTCCACAAAGTGAATTAAATTATATATATATTTATATATGTATATTTTTTATTTATATTTATATATTTTAAAGCTATTTTTCACATTTACCGTCACCCCGGTGCATGATGGGAAGTGACACTACCAACATACCTAACAAACCTAGCACGGAGGTGCACCTGGTAGTCAGGAACTTTATAAACGTGTCCACGTCAGACGTGCGCCTGGGGTCAGAGGTCACACGGAGCTCCAGAACGCACAGTTTGATATTTTTAATAAACAGGTTTATTTCTGTCCTAAGACGACTCGTCTCATAGATCACAATGAGACACTTTTTCCTGACGTCTGCTTTCACACGGTGTGTATAAAAAAGCTTTTTTTTCACATTTGACGCGTTTATTTCCCGCTCTCTGCAGCTCTGTCTGATTTGTGTGATATCAGCAGGCGACACCTTCTGGGGGTGAAAACCAGCCTCGGCGTTCACACGTCGTCCTCAGACTCCAGCCTGAAAAAAACAAGTGAAATATTCCCGTAGACGCGTTTCTATTTTTAAAACGCCTCGGATTAATTATTGTGTTAATGACGCACGGCAAATATTTGGTTGCCCTTAAAGAAAGCGTCAATAATGAACAATATGAGTGAGAATAATGGAGGAGAATGCATTTTAATGCATTAGTCTTAAAAGGTCGTTTTTCACCTTTTTAATCTCTTAACAACAAATTTTACTCAAGAAAACAACCTTAACTTCAATCAAGATTAAATAATATTGTGTCTAAAAGTGTTAAAAAGCCTGAAGCAAATGTTTGCTTTAGTATTTATGATTATTTATTCAGCTGGTGTTGACAACGTTGACTAATAAAATCAGCTTCTGTTTCATGGCAGGTTTTATGTAAAGTGAAGAACATTCCTGCAGGAAATGTGGTTTAGGAGATTGTTTATTTATAACATTTATTGATGTTACACTGGATTAAATACATCATTTTACCTATTTTAATCCCCTTATTCTTCACAGAGCCTCTTACTGCTGCTGTAACACAACAACTGTGTTATCCTTAATTTTTCTTTAAAGCTTTAAGGCTAAGTGTGAAAAGGAGGCTTTTATTTTGAAGGACATGCAATTTCTGAGGTCACATGACCAGTCCCAGGATATGCATTTTGCATTTAATTTAATTTTGATGTTGTACATGATAAAATAGATTTGTTGCTTATATGGCATCAATATGCAAATAATTCCTAGTGCATAAAAGTAAATGGAGTCCTATTTAGTAATATAATAATACATTTATTTTAATAGAAGGTTAACAAGACTTTATATCATTTAAGAGCATTTAGGAAATAGATTCAGATTTATTTATACATGGACTTGGATCTAAAACGATTCGAGACTCAATGATTCCATTGAAACTTAAATCAGACGAGTCTGATCTGATAATAGAATTAAAGGAATTAAGAGAATTTAATGAAATGAATGTATTTGACACTTGATTCCACTTGCATTTTGCACTAACACCATTTAGGACTCCTATGCATAAATTCTTCCTGCCTCCCAGAAACCGCCCTGAACGGCTGCCAGCCTGCGTCCGGCCTCCCGCAGACACATAATCAGACATTTACGTCTCATTAAGCGACGGCGTGACCTCTGCGTCTCGGGCTGAGCCGCCGCTTCACATCCAATTAGCGGCCTCGTCTCGTATCAACGTCCCCGACGGTGTAAATGAGACGGAGAAACCGGCTCCCGATTCCGTCTCGATTACCTGCTCGCGTCTGCCGTCGTCGTCCGGGAGGAAGGACGAGACGGAGGAGACGGATAATGGAGTTTAATGGAGGGAATTTGGTTCATTAGCGCGTCCTCGTTAAGCCGTCTTTTATTATCGGTGTTAATAAAGCTTTCTGTGCTTCACGTTTGTCAGCAGTTAAATTTTTAATAATGCAAACTGCTATTGAAACCTGTCAGGCTGTGAGAGGGACGAGGAAAACTTAAAACACTGTGTTAGAAACACTGATTCTCAGAAACATGAGAACATAGACCCCCCCTTAATAAAAGCTAGGCTTTGATATGTGGCAGCCATGGATGTATTATAAGAAGCAGTTGATGTTCCCCTAGTGGCCACTAGTGGTACTGCATCAGATATCACATTTGACCTAAAACATTTTTTCCCATAGACCATAATAGCAGAAGAGAAATCTGTAAAACCTTAAAAAAACTATATCCCTGTTAATTACTAATCTTTGTATTCTATATGTTTGTCATCATTCGTTTATTTATTAAAACCTTTCAAACGGCCAGAAAAACTCAGGAAAGTTGGAAAAATGTCAAACTGTGTGTTAGAAACACTGAGATCCTCAGCAACATGAGATCATAAAATAAGAAAAAAAAACAAATGAACAAAGTAGAAATGATTTTTTTCCAAATGAATAGTTTAGAGACTCGAGATGAAGGTTTAAAGAATTTTTTTGACGTTTGACAAAAATTCTGAAATAATGAAAACCACAAGGAAATAAACCTGCTGGGAGGGAGGAGAAGAAACGAGGATGCTGCATAGAGGAGGATTAATACATGTGTTAGTTCGTAGCCTCATCAACGCTTCCTGAAACCGACCAATCAGAGCAGAGCTGGGGGGGCGGGGCCTTAAAGAGACAGGAAGCCAAACCTCAGTCTGATCAGTCTGTTTCAGACAGAAGCTGAACCGTGGTAACGTGAAGAATATTCAGAATACTCCTTTAATTCTTTACTCAGTACTATATATATCATACTAGGTACTTTAATACTGTATCTGCCCCCCCCCCCTTAATAAAATCTAGGCTTTGATATGTGGCAGCCATGGATGTATTATAAGAAGCAGCTGATGCTCCCCTAGTGGCCACTAGTGGTACTGCAGCAGAAATCACATTTTTTTCCCCATAGACATGAAAAGCAAAAGAGAAATCTGTAAAACCTAAAGAAATTATATAACCCAGTTAATTACTAATCTGTGTGTTCTAGATATTTAAGTCATGATTTATTTTATTTATTAAAACCTTTCAAACAGCCAGAAAAGCTCTGGAAAATTGGAAAAATGTCAAACTGTGTGTTAGAAACACTGAGATCCTCAGCAACATGAGATCACAAAATAAAAGAAAAAAACAAATGAACAGAGTAGAAATGAATTATTTCCAAATGAATAGTTCAGAGAAACGAGAATTGACTTGAAGGTTCAAGGATTTTTTTTGACATTGGACAAAAGTTCAGAAATAAAAGACACGGCAGCAACAACAGAATAATTGGGTTGCTCAACTTCTTTGTTTTTTTTCCTTTTCTCTGCAGCCTTGTTTTAACAGTAGTGAGAGTCGCCTGCAGGTTTTTCTGTGAGTTTATTCCAGATATGTGGAGCATAAAAAGCCGAACATGGCTCGTCTATAAATGTTTATGGTTCCACACACCAGGGGAACTGTGGAGTGAATAAAGCAGTGAATGGAGCTCAGAATAACAACTGGGCAGCACTTTTATTGGAAAAGTATTAAAATAACTCAATGTTGTGTAAAAAAGAAAAGTGTGTGCATAGCAGAAATATCAGAAAATATTAGTGTTTATTGTCCCATTCCTACTTGATGCTGGATTCTCTCATTCTGTTGTAGAAACACATCAAGTCGATTAAAACATCTCAGTCTGATCTATTAAAGGAAAAATTCTTATTTTGATATAATCATACACAAATTAAACATTCTCTGACTATTTTATTCCATTTATGCCCAGTCTGTTCTCTACAGGCCGAAAAATCAATGTGAGCCAATAGACGATTTATTGAATAATTCATCAGTGGAAAATGTATAAATTAGTTTTTCTTCATTCATGGATCAAATCCTTCATCTATTCTCTAGTTGCAACTTGGAAAATGAGAAATTTATGTTTTTAATTCTGTTTTAAGAAGCTTAAACGCGAGGTCTGAAATGAGGCTTTTATTTTGAAGGCCATACAATTCATGAGGTCACATGACCAGTCCCAGGATATTTGACATGCAAACTGAAGGTTGTCTTTTATTCAGAATAATTGAAAATTTGTAACCAAAACACCAAATATTCACTTTTTTTTTGATAAGTATTTATTTATTTTTTGCATTTATTTAATGTTTATACTGTACATTATTTCTAACATGCTAAAATTGATTTGATGCTATCGTCAATAATATGTAAAATTCTCAGTGCATAAAACTCAATGGAGTCACATTTAGTAATAAAATAATATATAATAATACATTTATTTTAATAGGTTAACATATTGTGTTAATGTTGGTTTCTCGTCATTTAAAAGTCCATTTGTGTCTTTTTACAAAAATCACAATTCTATGTTTTTTTGAGCAGAAATGTCCAATGGTGAAACTGAAAAAGAAGGAACTTTATATATTTAATCCACTTAGAATATGAAACTAGTTGATAGCATGTGTTTGTAATGTTGTAGCATCTCTTTAAGAGAGTTAAAGTGTCTGTACGGTAAGTTTTTAAGGTTACACCACATGACAACTTCCACAGTGTGACGGCGTTTTTCGTGTTTTCGTCTGGTTGGAGAATTAAAGGTCGTCGTTCCACCAGATGTGAAATCAGATCCGAGCAGGAATAAAAAGCTCAGAGCGGCGTTGGAGTAAAGCTCTGAAATCGTAGCCCGTCGTGGAGTCAGCCGGGGGGGGGGGGGGTCGGGGTGACCTCTGCAGGCCGTCACCTGAGCAGCAGGAAAGGTCAGAGGTCACGCCGGCGGGAGGGGGGGGGTGAGACTCCTAGAATTCATCATGTTTTACTTTTCAGTGAAGTGAGTCAGAGCCTGAATAAGTGGAGAGAAAACACACACACACACACACACACACACACACACACGTCTGTTGGTGTGTTTACTGCCTCTGATTGAAGAGATCAGCCACATGAGCCGGGCAGAACGAGAGGGAAAATAGCGTTTTCTGCACCTTCTATACTTTTTCTATATTCTATCTATTTTCTGCAGCGTTATCCAGGTTTTATTCCTCCGTTCAGCTCCACTACAGAAAACCAGGTAAACTAAATCTACTCTAAAAATAATCTACTCGTCATAATGTGTTATTATCTGTGTATTATGTTGAAAAGGTCATGTGTTGTAACTCTCTAGAAGAGGCTTTAAAAATACTTGCTGGTTTTATATTCAAGGTGGATTAAATAAATATAAAATAAATGCAATGCATTGAACTTATTTCAACAGGGTGCCAGAACACAGTTCTGCAGCTTTTGAGGCAAGAGCACGACCCCCTGCACACCAGAGTGGAACTTAATAATAATAATATGATGTTATGCCTTTAAAAATATATCTTTTCACTTTATATCAAATTAGATCTGAAAGTTGAGGTTGATCCAACAGAGAAATGAGCGAAACAGACTGACAGACACTCTTTGATTAATAGATAGACGCTGTAATTTTAATGCAATAATGAATAATAAAGTCAAATATGTATTGCAAAAGTCGTCGTATTTAACAAGAGACCGTGATAAATGTGCATGTGTGATATATATACATATTTATTTATTTATTTATTTAGATGTTTTAAAATGTAAGTCATGCACTGAAACTGAATGAATGAAATTGTGATATCTTGCAATACTTTCCTTTAAATCACTCAACCCTGCAGCAGGATTTTACAACTTTAGTTTTAGGCACGAACCAACAATTAAAGAGTAAAAACAGAGAAATCCTTTGTGCATGTTCTGGAGTTAGAACTGCTGCTCATCATAAAAGATGGAGAGGACGAGATGCCCTCAAGGATCAATAAAGCACTTCTTCCTTTTCTTCCTCATAACAGGATGCAGTAAATGACAGCAAAAAGCAGAATATAGCTCCAGTCAGGGTTCTAAAACCTGAGGTAAACCTCTCTCTCTCTCTGTAAGCCAGAGCTGAGTTTCTGTTTATTTCTACTTGTCCATGAACCTGTTCTATATTCATAGGAGCCGAGCTTGTTTCTCGTTCTCCGCTCTCGTCTTTTCTGGATGTGATTAGAAGGCCTGACATGCACGGACGGATTTGTGTATAAGGAGCTTTTAACTGTAAATCATGCAAAGATATTCCAGCGGCGTTCCTCGGAATATAAATACATGAATGGAACGTTTCGCCTTTTGTTGTCTCCTGGACGCCAGTCAAACACGCTCCTGATTGGTGGACTGCTAAATAATAAACTGCTGTTATTATGGGACATGTTGGTGCAGAACTGTTGACCTTTGACCCCCACCCACCACCACTTCAAATAATAAGATAATGAATTTACCCTGAGCCCTATGCTGACATTGATGCTGTAAAATAATTTAATCCTATTTAATCTGTGTTAATCTTCTAGATTCTTATTAGACCAAATGGATCAAATTCTGACAGTGAAAATGAGTCATTTTTGTTTATGTGACACTAAATTATGTGTATGGAACAAAAAAACGTGTTAGCAGATAGTTTGCAAGTGCATCTGAAATTAAAATAAAATAAAATCCTGAATTAAACATTTTTACTGACCATGTCAAACCACATGATACTGAAAAATAAAACTACATAAATGGTCTTATCAGTGATTGTGTGTAATGTCTTTAATTTCTCTGTCTCCAACATTTCAGACTCAGTAACACACCGGTCTTTCACAGTGAACCAAGCGCTACAGACGCTTCGTCATATTTCCTCGTCTTAGCTTTGGGAGACTTTCGTTTGTCTCTTTATCTCCGTCTCTCTCCGCCTGTCTTCTCATCCCTGTTAAATATGTTTTCATGGTGTCACTTGGTGTCTACACTTCATACTCATACTCTGTGCTGTATGCTCCCTGTGAACACTCTGCTGCCCCCTAATGGAGTGGAGGTGCAATTGCACTTTATTCTAGGACAGTAAAAAACATTCCATAAACTTTCCATATACCTGTTTATTACTGTTTTAAATGATAATATAATGATAATAAGAACCAGGTGTGGGATTAAATAAGTTTTTCTTCCTTTTTTTGAGAGATGACAAATTTGGTTTGCGCCTGGCGTCATGTGCTGTGATGTTTCTCTCATTCGTTTTGTGTCTGTGTTGCTGGAGGTGATTTGCTGCTGGGAAATAAAACCTGATTGAATCAGAAACGTCTGTCCTGATCAGCGAGTCAGTAAATCAGCAGCAGGACGTTTTTGTGGTTTGTTAAACAGACCCTTTACGTGTCAGCTCTCATCCTTTTTCACATCTAAAACACTCCAACCCAACGGGAACACAAACACGACCACGAGCAGCGAGCGAATCGCTGCTTCCTCGTGGACGTGGCTAATACCTGGATGAGGCCTTCACCGTTTCCCCTTGTTCTCCAGACACAGCAGACTCCTTCTAGTTATTCTGTGTTTTTTTGTCTTTAAAGTGCATTTAGTCCTGAGAAGATACAGGAGAAGCTGCCTCCTGTTTAACCCTGGAATAACTCAGCATGTTTATTAACATATTCAGGGGGTATTTTCACTGACCTGTTACTTCTCGATTTATCAATGACTCTTACCTTTTAGGCTTTAAGGATTATTGTTTTCTGTGATTATCTCATTGGTTTTTAGTTCTGATTCTCAATTTCAATGTGGCATTATGAATTTTTCATGATTATTGCACTATTTGCAAAGTGTTTCTGGACTTTTTAGGGTTTTTTTAGCGAGCAGACTTTAAAAAATCTTGAATACGACTTCATACAAAGGTTCTTAATCCTGTTTTAAACTAACAAGCAGGTGTCTATATGAACAGTGAAAGAGGTTTTCCTCACTATCACATACTCTATAACCTCAGTTTGTACATGGTACAATGGTGTTCATCCTTTTTTGTCAACATAGATAGATGATAGATATTCAAATCAATCATCATTAGAAGTTAAAATCCCATAGATTAACACTATATTGCTAAAAGAATTTACTCACATGCCTGGACTTCATATGTATTTCAGTCACATCCATTCCTCTATGATGTTCAATGTGACACCCCCCCCCCCAGATTGAGTCGTTGTCATGGTAACCACCAAACCCAGACCCGTCCATCAGACCAGAACCAGATGGAGAAACATGATTCATCATCTCCAGTGGTGCCGTGTTTTTCACATCTGGATCTGACGCATTGGTGATGCTGCTGATCGCCATGGAAACGCATTCCATGAAAGATGACCTGACCCCTCCCCAACCCTAACCCCCATCAGTTTACCACTTCCTGTCATTCCCAAACACGCTTAACCTTCTTATAATACAGTTGACTGTGGAATGTTTGGGAAGTGATGGGAATTCCGAGCACTATCACCTAACAGAACAGAATTTATGCATTCTGGTATCAATTGATAAACACATATAACAGTAAAATATCCAGATTGTACAAAGTACGAGAAACGTGAAAGATCCACTAGTTTATTCAAAAGTTATCTGAGACTTATATAAGGCTTCAGCCGTTGTCACTTATACAGTTTTCAGCATCATTTCCCTCTTTGAATCTTCCTCAGATGCTGTTTTCCTGCTCCAGATGTTGTGGAAGTTTATTGACAAAAAGGGAAGTTTATCACTGGAAGAATTTTAAAAAAGCTGTAGAGTTGACAGGCATTTACTAGCTTTGACATATTCAGGCTTCTGATTGTTTTTTAGACACTTGATGCAGCGTGAACGCGTCCATCAAACAGGAAAAATAAGCATGAAGCAACACTGACAGTTTTACTGCGGAATTATCAAAATCTGCCTTTAAACACATTTTCAGTGGTCTGCATGGACCTTAACTTCGTTTCTTCCTGTTTCCTGTGTTGTTTCCAGTCGTTTGGTTCGTTCTTGCTGATGTTTCCCTGCTGAGCGGCCACCAGTCGTGTGTGCGTTGAACCGAGCTGTAACACACATCCGTCCTGATGTTTCCTGCTGGGGGGGGGGTGGGGGGCGGCTGGAAGTCGAGGGACGCCGCGTCGGAATGGAAACGTGTTGCGTCGTTTTTTCCCCCCGTTAGCCCCGGGGCGATGATGTCACAGCGTGCCGCCGCCATCGTTGTTCTCCCAGATCAACGTCAACCCCGATTGAAATATGTCACATTATATTTGCATTATATTCAATATTATTTGGACATAATTGAGTAATATCAACAATATGTAATTATAAAACAATTAATGCTAATAATGTAATGCTAATATGCTATAATGCTAATAAAATAATATAATAATATAGAGCAGCCATTGATGATTAACATGTTATTTTGTCTATAAAATGTCAGAAAAAGTCCAAGATGACGTCCTCACATCTTGATTTGACCAAAAACATACAGTTTAAAAAGAAAAAAAAAGAATGACCAAAAAATTCCTTATTGATCATATCAGAATAGTTGGTGATGTATTCAATAGCTAGCAATGAATCAGCTACTTACAGATCATCAATAATATTTTTAGGCTTCTCCAAAGTAGTTTGAAAATGTTAAATCTCCATTTTGGAACATTGTGAAGGTCATTTTCAGTATAATTTTACACCCTGGACTCTAAAAAGTTCATGAATCAGCATATTTTATGTTTTTCTGGATTGTATAGTTGCAGTGTTTTGTGATTTGGACACAGCGACGTAGACGTTTGTAGTAGAGCAACTCTGAACTATAAAATGCTGAGTTGAACTGGAGTATTTAGTCAAATTAAACTGGTTTGTATGTATTGTATATTTACAGGACATGCAGTTTGGAAATGATGACAGTTTTAAATCCTTTGTTTTGGCTGTAACAGTTCATTAGGTTGAATTCTTTATTTTATTTATTTCATTTATAAAAATGCAGCTTTATTTAGTGTAAATGAAAGTATTCTTCATTTAGTTCTTACATCATTACAAGAATGGAAAAGCACTAAGGATGATAGAACTCATCTTTTATAACAGATCATTTTCCATTAACACCTCTCCCTTAGCTATCCGCTCCTCTGGAGTTCCACAAGGTTCTATACTAGGTCCTCTTCTTTTCTCCAAATCAGACAGAAATCAACCTAATATTGAGCAGATTTAGAAACTTATCCATCTTATCCTCAGAAGTTAAATTTGATAAACAAATAATTTCTGTAGTTAAAACCATCTTCCTTCATCTCCACATCATCTCAAATATAACATTACTAACATTCTCTGATCAGTAATATCCCTCCTTCTATCAAACTTTTCCTCCATTGACTCTTTTAAATCAAGACTATTCTTAGATTTTTGTCCTAAAATCTTTTTTGTTCTTTCGTATGTGTTTTCACTCCCTTTTATGTTCAGGTGTTTGTTAATGTGCTTTATGAATTGATTGATTGATTGATTGATTGTGCCACCATGCTTAATTAAAGTTTTGCGACAAACACACACATTGAAAACATCGCCATCGTTCCTCTCAGCCGTTATCTGTGCTGTGTGCTCGCTCTAATGAGCAGACGTTAGTGGAGCAGAGAAGACGTCTTTACTTTCCGTTTTCTCGCTTTAAAACAATCACAGCTTCTGTTGGATTTGACTTTAATGTTGACAGTCTGAGATGTCGCAGCTAATGGCAGGTAGGAGTCGCTCTGCCTCAACGTTGATGCTCATTGGTGCTGACAGCTCCCTGCTGCTGATTGGTTTACTAACCCCGACTGCTGAGACCCCCCCTGGCCTCCTCCTCCTCCTCCTCCTCCTCCTGGGGGGTGATGCTTCCTCCTCGCTGCAGATCTCAGCTGAAGACGCCTGTCATCACGCCGAGATGACGGGCGTTCGCATTTCGTCTACGTGACTTTTCCTCTGAAACTGTGTTAGCAGTCAAATCAGAACGTGGACGTTCCACAACGTAGTGCAGGTTGTTCAGGTAGAGGTGTATATATGTATATATATATATATATATGTATGTGTGTGTGTATATATATATATATATATATATATGTATGTGTGTGTGTATATATATATATATATATATGCAGTTAACATCCTCAGATCAACTCTGTCAAACCATTTCACTACCATGAATAAACATAAAAAAGAAAACGTGACGCACTCAGAACCTCTGTTCTGTGCCGGGGGCTCTGTGATTCCCAGTGAACCTGAACCACTCTGGACTGAACGTTCACGTGTTGCGTTCATGCGTCACGACCGTCGCCGAATGGAAGTTGAGTCATTGGCCGTATGTTTGTGTACAGTGAAATAGAAATCATACTTACTGCATGGATTCAATCACGTTATTAACAAGGAATGAACAGTGTTCCTTTTTTAATTTCATACGTCAATTTTAATTATATCACATCAGCTTCAGTAGTTTCGTAGAGATGTCTGACACTTATTTTTTGCGGTATCATCAATTTACAGTAGATTATTATTATTTAACATCCTTCCTTCTTCCTGAAAACTCTACTTTAGTGCACAATGCATCAAAAACCTAAATATAAATATAAAAGACGCCACAAACGATCCTCACATTACATCATAGCATTTTTATTGTTATTTCAATTGTATTTTAACCCATAATGACCAACAGTGCTATGACACCAGTGTAACAACGTTGGTTCCCCCAGACTCTTCATTATGAGGTTTTATGTCTGAATTTAACTCATTAAATCACATAATAAATTAACATATACTAATCATCCTGATATGGAATATGTGTATGTATATGTATAAAACCTATTATTCTGAGAAAAGAAAATTTGGAAATGTGTTATTTGTGGCCCACTTGGTCTATGGTATAACCCATACATAGGTCTGGGTTCTGATGGGTTAAGCTGTAATTGATCATCCAGCCCAGGACATTTCTGTAAATTCACCAATCCCACCATAAACTAGAGAGGACAAGTGGACCTCGCTGTTCCAGTCCATCCTGGTCCATCCTGCAGGTTTTACTCCTCATTCACTCGCTGTTTAACCATCAGACGCCTGATTATGATGAAGTGATGGAGGACAGGCAGAGCCACCCCTAAAACATGATCCACCGGGGCAGGAAGTGTCCCATGATTCCTGGTGAGGCGGCGGGGGGTCTTCGATCAGACGGATGTGTTGGATCAACCACGTCACACTGAGGGTTTATTATTAGCAGGAAAACAGATGAGAATATGTTGTTGTTGAGTGTTTAAGACAAATGCAGTGTATTTAAAAACTACTTCAAGGAAATAACTTGATTTTGAAATATGCTATTATAATTAATGATTTACTATTATTATTATTAACATAAATATATGTTGTGTCTTTTTCTTGGGAGGCTAGACTCATTTTATAGAATATTTGCAAAGACCTGAGATCTTAATTTAATGCAAATCAAATTTTTTCTGTGAATTCTTCTCTGTTCTGCAGCTAGAGCTCAAAGCTCGAGCTGGTTCTGGATACAGGATTTCTTCAGTGTTCATCATTCATGAAGTTAAATAAATTCAAAATGATCCAGAAACCAGGATTTATTCCGGATCATTACCAAAATGTAATAGTCTGATTATGGTACTTTTACCATCATTTGCTGAAAATTTGAGTAAAATCTGGCTAGAATGTTTTGAGATATGTTGCCAACAAACAGCATCTACATTTATATCTGAAACAGAACACAGACTGAACTATAAAGTCTGAAAGGTTTGTTTTTTTACTTTAAAACGTACTCTACACTTTTTCCTTGCTTCTCTTTAAAAGCTGCTGGTCCCCCATCATACCCCCCCTACTTTGCTGCCCACCCACACATAATGAGCCTCTGTTCTCACCTCAACCCGCTCCCCAATAGCCCAACAATTAGCGGTGCCAGTTGCTGCAGCCCATTGTTATTTAAAGAATGGTCAGTAATTAGCTGCATTGAGCTCAGCTCTCTGAGGAAAACCACCAGTTTCCTCTGGAGACCAGACGTTCCTCCAAGATGATAATACGAGAATAAACTTAATCTGCTGGAGCAGGGAGAGAGGAGGCTGGACGGAGCTGATGAGGAGAGTCTGACTGAATGTCTTCACAGTAGAAAAAATCCATCTTCATAAATATATATATATATATATATATATATATATATATATATATATATATATATATATATGGGGAAAAAGAAGGAAACAATGCTGGGGGTGCATCTGTCTTGTTTAACGTGTAGTTTATAACGTATAATTTATAACTTTTAGTTTATAACTTGTAGTTTATAATGTGTAGTTTATACCGTGCAGTTTGTGACATGTAGTTTATAACTTGTGATCTATATCGTGTAGTTTATAACATATATATTTTAAAACATGTAGTCTAAAATGTGTAGTTTAAAACTTATAGTTTATAACGTGTAGTTTATTCGTGTAGTTTATAACATGTAGTTTATAACATGTAGTTTATAACATGTAACCTATAATGTGTAGTTTATACTGTGTAGTTTATAACTTGTAGTCTATAACGTGTAGTCTATAATGTGTAGTTTATAAAGTATATTTTAAAACATGCAGTTTAAAATGTGTAGTTTATAACTTGTAGTTTATAACTTATAGTTTATAATGTGTAGTTTATAACTTGTAGTTTATAACTTATAGTTTATAACGTGTAATTTATTTGTGTAGTTTATAATGTGTAGTTTATTCGTGTATTTATAACGTGTAGTTTATAACGGCTAGTTTATTTGTGTAGTTTATAATGTGTAGTTTATACCATGTATTTTAATCATGTAGTTGATAACGTGTAGTTTATTCGTGTAGTTTATAACGTGTAGTTTATAATGTGTAGTTTATCTGTGTAGTTTATAACGTGTAGTTTATAACTTGTAGTTTATAACTTGTAGTTTATAACGTGTAGTTTATAACGTGAAGTTTATAACATGTAGTTTATAACGTGTAGTTTATAACGTGTAGTTTATAACTTGTAGTTTATAACGTGAAGTTTATAACTTGTAGTTTATAACTTGTAGTTTATAACGTGTAGTTTATAACGTGTAGTTTATTCATGTAGTTTATAATGTGTAGTTTATAAGGGGAAAAGGAGGAAACGCTGCTTGGGTGCATTTTTCAGTATAATTCACCCTAAAATCTAAATGTATTTACAGCATATGTGAGGTGGTGCAAAGCGACGCTGATGTGATTCATATTTTCTAATTGCTTGAATAATGACGCTTTTATTCGTGATGCTTTTATCTGCTGTTTCCTAAAGGCCAGAATCAAGCTCTGCTGTGGGAATGTGTTTTTGTGTTTGAACTCGTCCACAAACAGAACAGAATGAGTTGTTTTGAGGACACTTTTAGATGTTATGTTAAATACATTGTTTTTGCAGAATGAAAATGTGCTTTTTAAGATAATCTACATACATGTCCAGGTGTCGCTCTGCCCTTTGTAAGCTTCAGAAATCAGACGGTTAGGAATCAAACCTCGCGGAGGTGACATCCGTCACGTCGCGTCTCTCAGGTCCTGGAGGTCGATGCCATTAAAGCTGAGGAATGATCTGCTCTGACGGGGGGGGGGGGGGGTACCTCAGGACGGACATATTCCACCGTTCATTCCAGTGATTACGAGCGCGTGGTCGTGTGGTCGTGATCAGAGATCTTTGGGTTTGCTCTAACGAGACGTTAACGTTCCGGCTGATTTGAAGGTGAACGACGTCTGATTCAGGATCAAACAGGATAGAAACAGAAATGGGAAGATGGGAAACGCTGTCTCCACAACGAATCCTTTCATTGTTCATGAGTTTCAAACTGAACCCAACGACGTTGGTTTTAAACTGTGGAGCAGCCATGTTTTTCAGTTGAATCCAATTATGACAATAATAAATGTCAATTTGATGCTTATTTATTACAATTGGCCAAAGGATCAGTGAATGACTTTATTAATGTGTCATTCTTTAGTTCATTTACAACCAACATGATGCGTGTTAATGAATATATATCACACACAGACAAGCCCTGTCAAATAACGTTAGATTTTCATGAGTCCAGGTTATATTTCTCTTGTTAGAGAGTATCACTGGTTCTACCTGAGACCAGTTGTAATCTGCTGTAATCCCTCTTCTTTATTTAACATCGTCCTTTCATGTTTTCATAGCTTTAACTTTTCAAGATAAAAGCTTACGGTGAACTGATGAAACTCTGATTATACAGAGCGTTCCTGCATCTCTGGTTATCAGACTAGTGTGAGTGATTCTGTACGCACGCGTGAAACTAAAATGTAGTAAAGACGCTGTGGACAGGATGGACAAGCACAGCAGGTTCAGTTACAAAGCTGTCTGCTTTCCTGAGGGTCATTGAACGCGTCTCACTGTAGTTTATAACGTGTAGTTTATAATTTGTAGTTTATAACTTGTTGTTTATAACTTGTTGTTTATAACTTGTTGTTTATAATATGTAGTTTATAACTTGTAGTTTATAACATGTAGTTTATAACATGTAGTTTATAACTTGTAGTTTATAACGTGTTGTTTATAACGTGTAGTTTATAATATGTAGTTTATAACCTGTAGTTTATAACTTGTAGTTTATAATTTGTAGTTTATAACGTGTAGTTTATAACGTGTAGTTTATACCTGTAGTTTATAACTAGTAGTTTATGACGTGTAGTTTATAACCTGTAGTTTATAACTAGTAGTTTATGACGTGTAGTTTATAACGTGTAGTTTATAATATGTAGTTTATAACTTGTAGTTTATAACATGTTGTTTATAATGTGTAGTTTATGATATGTAGTTTATAACTTGTAGTTTATGATATGTAGTTTATAACTCGTAGTTTATAACATGTAGTTTATAACTTGTGGTTTATAATGTGTAGTTTATGATATGTAGTTTATAACTTGTAGTTTATGATATGTAGTTTATAACTTGTAGTTTATAACATGTATTTTATAATTTGTAGCTTATAACGTGCAGTTTATAACATGTAGTTTATAACGTGTAGTTTATAACGTGCAGTTTATAACGAGTAGTTTATAACGAGTAGTTTATAACGTGCAGCTTACAACTTGTAGTTTGTAACATGTATTTTATAACGTGAAGTTTATAACATGTAGTTTATGACGAGTAGTTTATAACGTGCAGTTTATAACGAGTAGTTTATAACGAGTAGTTTATAACGTGTAGTTTATAACGTGCAGTTTATAACGTGTAGTTTATAACGTGCAGTTTATAACATGTAGTTTATAACGTGCAGTTTATAATGAGTAGTTTATAACGTGTAGTTTATAACATGTAGTTTATAACGAGTAGTTTATAACGTGTAGTTTAGAACGTGTAGTTTATAACATGTAGTTTATAACGTGTAGTTTATAACGAGTAGTTTATAACGAGTAGTTTATAACGTGTAGTTTATAACGTGCAGTTTATAACGTGTAGTTTATAACGTGCAGTTTATAACGTGCAGCTTACAACTTGTAGTTTGTAACATGTAGTTTATAACGTGAAGTTTATAATGAGTAGTTTATAACGTGTAGTTTATAACATGTAGTTTATAACGAGTAGTTTATAACGTGTAGTTTATAACGTGTAGTTTATAACGTGCAGTTTATAACATGTAGTTTATAACGTGCAGCTTACAACGTGTAGTTTACGACTTGTAGTTTATAACGTGTAGTTTATAACATGTAGTTTATAACGTGTAGTTTCTACAGCACAGGAACTTTTGTTTAAAGCTGCAAAACGAACAAATTTCATTATTTTCTCAATCCAATGATAAAAATGAATTATAAGTTAGAAAAGAGTAAAAAACAACCATGACCGTTTCCCCAAAAAACACCAAACTCAATGAAACTTTGATTAAAAAGAACATTACTTCATCCTGACTCTATAAAAGCTGCTGTTTGCGTTTTATGTGTATGAAAGATTCGTATAAAATAGTTGTTGTGTATTTACAATCAGAAGCAGCTGACAAACAGCTGCATGTTAAATCTGATTATTCAGGTTTAACATAGAAAAAAACAATCGTGAAATAAATTTAAAAGCTGTTCCCAGTGGAAATTACATCTCAGTCTCTATGTGTGAATATCACAAACGGAGGCGTGAACAACCTGCACACACACACACACACACACACACACACACACACACACACACACACACACACGTGCATGGCTGCATGAAGATCTGGCTGTGTTTACCCATAATGCATCATGTGCTGTACACACTCCACCGAGCTGACGTTTCTGAGCTGGAGGAGAGATCTTCAAGCTGAGAACTTTACATAATCCCCTTCTGAAAGGAGGTGTGTGTGTGTGTGTGTGTGTGTGTGTGTGTGTGTGTGTGTGTGTGTGTGTGATTGGGTGTGTGTGTGATTGTGTGTGTGTGTGCGTGTGTGTGTGATTGTGTGTGTGTGTGTGTGTGTGTGTGCGTGTGTGTGTGTGTGTGTGTGTGTGTGATTGGGTGTGTGTGTGATTGTGTGTGTGTGTGTGTGTGCGTGTGCGTGTGTGTGTGTGTGTGTGTGTGTGTGTGTGTGTGTGTGTGTGTGTGTGTGTGTGTGTCTGTGTTGTCCTCCTCATCACTAACATCTGGACTGAGCTGCAGCAGCTGTTCCATAACTAACACCAGTTCTATAATTTAAAACAACAGGGACCAGTTTCCCTCATATTAATATTATTATTATTATTATAATAATTTATTATTTCATCCTGTCTCAGCACTATTTTCAGTTCTGAGAGTCAGCAGCAGGACGCTTCAGTTCATCGATTTCTTTTTTTGGGCTGGTTTTTGTTTCTGAGATGAATGATGTGTAGTTATTTTGAGGGGAAAACAATACCTGGGACGTCAGATTATTTCCTCCAGGTGGGGCTAGGACAGCGAATGGTTTAAATAGTTTTTGGTCAGCTGCTTTTCACTTTATAGTTCTATTTGTGGACGTTGCAGTTTTTGTCATGTTTGCATTTTGTCTAACAACCAATCGTCGAATCACTCGGCTGAAATCAAATCTTCCTTTTTATGATTTTTTGACTTAAAGAACTAAAAATATACATTTACAGACAAAACAAAAGCTCTGTTCAGATGGTTTAAATAAACTTTGTTTAACAGTTACATGTGCATACAGGAAATATCAAAATAATGCATTACACTATGGAAGCCAGGATTACCTTTCACAATAAAAGCATTTTTTTAAACTTATGCATTCTGCATTCTCATGGAATATAATAATCATTGTTAATATATTAAAATTAAATTAAGCATATTTATACATGTGCATACAGGAAATATCAAAATAATGCATTATGCTATGGAAGCCAGAGTGACCTTTCACAATAAAAGCATTGTTTTAAACTAAGTTATGCATTGTCATGAAATTTAATAATAATGATAAATATATTTAAATTAAATAAGGCATTTATATACATGTGCATAAAGGAAATATCAAAATGACGCATAACTCTATGGAAGCCAGGATTACCTTTCATAATAAAAGTATGTTTTAAACTCAGTTATGCATTGTCATGAAATGTAATGATCATCATTAATATATTTAAATGAAATTAAGCATATTTATACATGTGCATAAAGGAAATATCAAAATGACGCATAACTCTATGGAAGCCAGAGTGACCTTACACAATAAAAGTATGTTTTTAAACTAAGTTATGCATTGTCATGAAATGTAATAATCATGATAAATATATTTAAATTAAATTAGGAATATATATACATGTGCATACAGGAAATATCAAAATAATGCATTATGCTATAGAAGCCAGAATTAGCTTTCACAATAAAAGCATTTTTTTAAACTTAGTTATGCATTCTCATGGAATATAATATTCATTGTTAGTATATTTATACAGGAAATATCATAATAATGCATTACGCTATGAAAGACAGAATTACCTTTCACAATAAGAGTATCTTTTTTTTAACTAAGTCTTTAAGCTTAATTAATACTGTTAATTGGCTGTTACAACAGTCACTCAGCAGCTTGTGATAGCGTCAGTTCTTGTGTCTTTTGTTGCCTCCACTGGTGTGAAAACGTAAAAACATCATTTCTAAGCTGCTGGGATGTCAATGTTTAATTCAACCATCAGATATAATTCATCCGTCAATGCACAGCTCAGGTGGCTCAGAATGTTCCGTCCTGAGTGATAAATGTGAGCGAACAGTGGAGTTATGCAGTGAAATGAGATATTTCAGGCGTCTGCTTCTAAAATTAAAAACCCTGTTCATGTCAGTGTGTGATCATGTTCAGATTCACACATTCACAGTTTCTGCCTGTTTTCCGTCTGTTCACTGTCAGCTCTGACGATGAAAAACTCCAAGTCTCTGTGTTTAAACCTGTTACCAACAGGTGATTATTTCCTCAGACGCTGGTTACAGAGCAGCATCGCTTGTTTACGCCGTGTTTCTGTCACCTGCTGGATGTGGTCATTATATTCTCTCTCCTGCGGGGAATCCCTGGCTGTTTAGCCGCTGAATGTTCGGCGTCTGTTCGCCATGCGGCCGACAGGTGTTTTTTTTTTTTACAGCTTTTTTCCTCTGAAAACAGGTGCACGTTGTGTCCTGAAATGAGGCGTTTGATGAGGGAACCAAAACAACAAGTTGCAGCCAAAAGGCAAAAAACAATGACAAAAAAATCACTACACAACTTAATAATCAATCATTTTAACAATTAACGAATCAATATAACTCGTGCAGTGTCTGCAGAGAGTGTGTATTCCTATAGACAATAGATCAAATGGATGAATGGGATTTTTCATGTACCACACACATTAAAACGGTAAAGTAAATGGTGTGTTTTCACATTGTTTTAACAATTCATTCAACAAGTTACAATAGTTATACTATAACAATAGTGTTGGGATTTCCTGAGGGTCTGTGAACGCATCTTGGAGTTTTTTCTTAGTTTATACATGTAGTTTATAACTTGTAGTTTATAACTTGTAGTTTATAACTTGTAGTTTATATTTAAGATGGTTTAGCTGGTGTGTAGAGAGGTTCTAAAATAACAATTAATTGATTTAGACCAGGGGTCACCAACCCTGGTCCAGGTTTTAGTTTAATGCTGTTTTAAATCACTCAAAAAGGTTTAGGTTAATCACACACCTGATTTTATCAATAAAGGTCCTCATCAATTAGTAGAATCAGGTGTTACTACCTGGTTGGAATAAAAACCTGGACCCAGAGTGGTCCTCCAGGACCAGGACTGGTGACGCTTGGTCTAAAGAAACCAGAAAATACTCACCGGTATCAGGGATTTGGTGCAAAATGATCGATTAATGGTTATTCTATTTGATTAACGTTCATCATAATGAATCAACACATTACAAACTGTCCTTTAAAACTTAAATTATAGCTGCTTTAAGATAAAATATATATATATATAAATAATAAAACTGTGTCTGGTGCAGAGAAAACATGTCAGCGTGGAAGGCTTTAACCTCCAGGGCTGAAACTGCTTATTGTCCACATCTAAACATGATAACCAGCGCGGGGGGTCGACCGTGATGGACGCGCGTTGTCACGGCGACGCTGTCCGGGGATGACGAGCATCCATCACGGCCAAGAAACGACGGGAAAGTACGAGGAGAGGAGAAGAGAGGAGACATCTGATGTAAAGATGAACTTCATCCAGAGAAAAAAGAGAGGAGCAAGTATATTTATACATGTGCATACAGGAAATATGACAATGATGCATTATGCTATGGAAGCCAGGGTTACCTTTCACAATAAAAGCATATAAGTTAGGCATTCTCATGAATATAATAATTATCATGAATTTATTAAAACTAAATTAAGCATATTTATACATGTGCATACAGGAAATATCAAAATAATGCATTATGCTATGGAAGCCAGAGTTACCTTTCATAATAAAAGCATGTCTTTAAACTAAGTTATGCATTGTCATGAAATGTAATAATCATGATAAATATATTTAAATTAAATTAGGAATATATATATGTGCATACAGGAAATATCAAAATAATGCATTATGCTATGGAAGGCAGAGTTACCTTTCACAATAAAAGCATCTTTTTTAAACTAAGTTGTGCATTCTCGTGAACATAATAATTATCATGAATTTATTAAAACTAAATTAAGCATATTTATACATGTGCATACAGGAAATATGAAAATGACGCATAACACTATGGAAGCCAGAGTTACCTTTCATAATAAAAGCATCTTTTTAAAACTAAGTTATGCATTCTCATGGAATATAATAATCATCCAAGCAAGTGACACTTTTTACCAGTCAGGCTCCATCTTTTTGTCCTGTTCCTCTCTGCATAATTAAACTCCTGAAGTTAACTGTGTGTTTTCACATGTGACTGGTTGAGTCTTCAGGTTTATTCTGGGCTCATCAGGAATGTTCTCTAGTCCTGTTTATCTGCTTCATGCTCGGCGTCCCCTGGTTTATAAAACACGGCTGACGTCCTCCAACAGGACAAATATATATATTGACCAATCAGATGAGTTTATCATCAGACTTCCTCTTGTATCTAGAGGCTTTTTTAATGTTTTACTTCTTCTCTCTGATCTGCAGGTTTCTAATCAATCGTCTCATTAGACTCGTGTTCTCAGGTGGAGGTGAAGTCCTTTCACCACATCGCTCACACGTTATTAACTTCAGCCATAAGTCCATTTATTTTACCCACAGACATGAGTCATGATGAGTCATCATTTATTTATTTCTGTTGAATGAGCTCTAGCCCTTTTCATACGATCATGTCACATCAAGTTTAGATTGAATTCCTTTTCTCCAGACAGCTTTCTCTTCATTCTTATAAAAGTCTCTTCAGAAAAATGTTAATTTAAAAAATGTATTACTCTACAAGTCTGTTAAACTTCCTTAAAGTTTGGTCCCTTCACATTCATGACTGTAATATTAACCACAGTGTTAAAGTTAAAATGTCTTGATCTGATATGATTGATGAAGCAGGAATTGGATTTGACTAATCAATAAGTCGATTGACATCAAATTGATTAGTGTGAACAATTTGATCAAATAATCTACATTTCCAACAGTATCTTGTGATTTTAGACTTAGTTCTTACAGTAAAATCAATAATCAATCACAGTTTTAAAGTTGAAACTTATATAATGAGTCGTAATGATTTTGTCATTTCAGTGTCTGTAGAAAGTGTGTGTTTCTGTAGAAAGTGTGTGTTCCTGTAGAAAGTGTGTGTTCCTGTAGAAAGTGTGTGTTCCTGTAGAAAGTGTGTGTTTCTGTAGAAAGTGTGTGTTCCTGTAGAAAGTGTGTGTTCCTGTAGAAAGTGTGTGTTCCTGTAGAAAGTGTGTGAAATGTGTGTATGTATTAATATTATTTATGTAACTCCTGAACTCTGTAATGTCAGAGTTAAGCAGCTGACAGGATTTTCAGAATAAAATGACAATCTTTGGCCAATTCTTCCTATAAATTAATATTCATGCACATGAATATCTCACACACTATAATAACTCTCATTACACCCTTGAACCAGGTAGGCATTAAATAGTAAATAGTTCTCACACTAATTTCAAAGTTTAATGAGTGGAATAATTACAGAACATTTGTATAAAATCAGTCAAACATTTCACATGTCGACTTTAATCTCAGTTTTTACCTGTTACTGAAAAAAAAGTTTCTTATATGAAAAATATTAATTCATCTAAATACTCTATCACAACTTATCTAACACCATCTCTCATGCTAATTTTAATTTTAATTGAAATGCTTCAGCTAGAATTTGAATTCAGTTTTGCTGCTTATGAGGCAAGAACACAACCCCCTACACCACCTATGGGATTTTAAGTTTTAACAATAATGATGATAATGATGTTTTGACTGTTCACACCTGATTCTTGCTGCTTTTTCAGTGTTTCTGGATGAAACCCACAGTCACATTTATCTCATGTTGGCCCCTAAGTTCATTAAAGTGTGTAACTGACATCTGGAGGAAAAAAAAAGTTTCCCGAACGTCAGGGAAGCGTCTTTTGTGTTTGGTTCCGGGGGGACAATGAACCTGTGAGGGTCCTGGTCTCGTCTCCTCTCTGACGGGCTCGTGTTTACAGTCCTTTCATTCTGTCGCCTCCTCCGTCCTCCTGCGTCTTTCATGAATCCCCGCGAGGCGTCTGACTGAGGTGAAATCAATCAGCCCTTCAGTCCTCTCTAAAGGACCATTATCCAGCCCCCGATGGGCCTGTCTGCAGGATCTACGCCCCCCCCACGCCTCTGGTTCACTGACAGAAACTGACCAGCAGCAGCAGGTCTAAAGGTTCACGTCAGACCTGATTCACTGATACTGACGAATGGTCGGAAGCAAACAACACAAAATGTTCTGTTTTACCTTCTAAGTCCAGTAGGGACATGCTGGCCTGTACTTATAATATTTAATCACGTAAAAGATGAATAAAATGTGTAAATATATAATTGAAAAACTCTTCTGCTAATTGCTTTGCTTTCCTGCCTCATTTCTTCCTCACCTGTTTCCTCGTTTCTTCCTCACCTGTTCCCTCATTTCTTCCTCACCTGTTTCCTCGTTTCTCTCTCACGTGGTTCCTCGTTTCTTCCTCACGTGTTTCCTCGTTTCTTCCTCACCTGTTTCCTCGTTTCTTCCTCACGTGTTTCCTCGACATAAAACATGATTTATTTTGTATAACCAAAAAAATTATTTTTTATCAAACCAGCCAGTCTCTGAAGTTGACTCATGACTATTTTGGCCTGTTGGTGGCGCTGTAACACTGGATTACCTGGATCTCTGTTCTTTTACCTGCTTGTATGTGTCACCGGGTGTGGAGCTGAGGGGGAGCGGCGTGGAGTCTGAAGAAGAAACAGGAGGCCATTTTGTTTGAAAAAGTGAAATTCATAGATAAACCACCAATCAGCAGCCAGTGTGGCGTATAACGATTGGTTGAAACAGACCATTAACCCTTTACCCCCCCCCCCCCCCCCCCCCCCACAGATTCCTCAGATCAGCTACGCCTCCACGGCTCCGGAGCTCAGCGACAACGCGCGCTACGACTTCTTCTCGCGGGTGGTCCCCCCCGACTCGTACCAGGCCCAGGCCATGCTGGACATCGTCACGGCGCTGGGCTGGAACTACGTCTCCACGCTGGCGTCCGAGGGGAACTACGGCGAGAGCGGCGTGGAGGCCTTCGTCCAGATCTCCAGGGAGTCAGGTAGGACGAGAAAACAAAAAACAAAAAAAACGCAGGGTGGGATGAATGAAAGGTTGTTTATGCTCCCTACTTTTTATCAGATAAAGATCTAAAATATTTTCTACAAATATTAAATAACCAATTTGTGTGTGATAATGAACTGAGATAACCCCGCCCACCTCATATCCAGATGCTGATTGGTCAGCTTAATTATCACAGGTGTCCTTATAAATGATTTATCTGTTTTTGGTACAGTACTGTGCAAATGTTTCACACATTAAAAGTAAAGTGAGGATGCATCATTTTATTGATCAATTAACCTTATTACAATCACCAAAATACCCGCCCACCTCTCAGGTGTTTCATATCCGGATGCTGATTGGTCAGCTTGATTATCACAGGTGTCCTTAGACAATAAAAGACCACTCTGAACCAGTTTAGTTTTACTGGGGGGTCAGAACCCCAGTGAGGACCTGGTGGGACCAACATTCACGTCTCCTTCTTAGAGAAATGGTTATTTAGTGGCTGCAGCAACAGTTTTCTTTGCTTTGAGTTCACCTGTGTTTGAGTCTCTTCTTGTCCTGAAGCTGCAGGTCGCTGCCTCAGTGTCGATGAGACGACGTGTAACTTGACTCTCGATGTGATTACAGCAGAATCTCTGCTGCGTTCTGCGTTATCGCGACCAGATGAGCTCTGGCGTTAATTAGACGCTGTAGAGACGTGTTGGGGTTTCCTCGCGGCTCCGTGTTTGCTCAGCGGTGCGTGTCGCGTGTCGGCCTCCGTGTGTCTGAGGTTTTTAGTTTATTAGCAGGAGAAAAAAAAAGGAGAGATGCAAAACGTCACAGGTTGTGGACATTAGAATTAAACAACATAATTATCTCCACTGCAGCTTAAAGCAAAATAGCAAGAAAAAAGTCAAGTTGCAAATATTCACACATGATGATGATGAAAACACACAGATGTGTCCAGCTGTTCTTGTGTTAAAGCTGCATCACTAATAAAACTAAGAGCTTAAGAAAATACATTTACATTTTTTTAATGAATGAATTGAAAACACACAGTGCTGTTTGTGTTCAACCAATCAGAGATGGCCCTCCCTTCAAGCCCCGCCCCCCCCCCCCCCCACACACACACTGCTACGCTGCTGTTCAAAGGTTTATAAATGTTCTTATGTTATAATGAAAAAATCACTATTTTTCAATGAAGATAACATTAACCTCCACAGTGTTAATGTGGTAAATGTCTATTCTAGCTGCAAATGCCTGGTTTTAATGCAACATCTTCTAATGGATGATTGGATAAACCTTTTAATAATTATCTTAGAACAGATGAAAACAGTTCATCTGCTTAGACAGAGAATTCTTTGGCGAAAGAAAAGTTTGAAGGAGGAAACTTTTATTATAAAGAAGAAAACAACAAACATTTCTAACCTTGTCAAGGTCTGAACTACGTGTTCTATTCATTTAGCAAATCGTTTGCTAAATAAAAGTGTGACCTTTTCATTGTGTGGCTGACCCTGAACGTGTGTGTGTGTGTGTGTGTGTGATTTCTGGATTTCCTTTAAAATCAGATGAACCAGAGGCTGATGATGATGAAGCTGCTTCGCTCATTACTTCTGTGTCCTTCAACATTTCTAAACACGTTTCTTAAAGAATCTCCAGCAGAGTCGATGTGTGTGAAATGTACTTCATTTTTTCCTTTTCCTTTCCAGCGTTCTGACGACGTATCTGCAGCGTTCTGACGACGTATCTGCAGCGTTTTTTATTGATTATACGTCGGCGCGCTAACGTCGCATCATGTTTCATGGCTCATGTTTCCTCTTCCCAACAACGTTCTCTGATTGATCTGAAATAGTTGATCATAACGGGAAACATCTGTTTCTCTGCTGCCGCTGGAATCCACAGAATAACAACACACACACACACACACACACACACACACACACACACACACACAGTCAAACACAAAGAATAAAGGATGCCTGGTTTATAGGTTTATAGCCCCAGCTGTAATACCTACGTTGGTTGTGGTGTGTGTGTGTGTGTGTGTCATTGTGTGTGTGTGTGTGTGTGTGTGTGTGTGTGTGTGTGGCAGCGGGGCCACTAATCATGAAGAATGGCTGCAATTGAGGTGTTTAAAAGCTTCAGATTAATAAGGAGACGGTGTGCAGAGAGAGAGCAGCTGGGATCAATGAGCTTTCATCACACACACACACACACACACGCACACACACACACACACACACACACACACACACACTGAAGGCTCTGATGGTATGAAGCTGCACGGCTCAGTGAGGAAACAGCCGTGTTGATCACAGAGGAAGTATTGATTATTGATTAGAGCTGATAGCTGATTGGCTGCTAACGGGTAGACGTTGGTTCATTAATTCCAATTATGCTGATTACATTGATCTGAAGAAATCCAGGTTTGAATTTCTAATTTATCCCTCTCTCATATATATATATATATATATATATATATATATGTGTGTGTGTGTATAATGTTAACTACAAGAGTAACTCCATTCATACAAATACACTCAGCAAGACAATTTATAATTATTCCAGTAGTATTAAGGAAATAATGCCTAATCTAATCTAATATATTCCGTATATCATTAAAGGGCATGTATTCAGTAATCTGTAGTGGATTACTTTTATTTTTTGTGTTTAGTTTGTTGCATCAGAGAGAAAAATCCAGACATTTAAAGACGAGATAAAACGTTTTATCAGTAACTGAACCTGCTGTTAGTCTTAAATCATATGTTGACAGAGGGTTGAAGTTATTTGTAATAAACAGAGAGGATGTGTGCTGGTTATCAAACACACTCACAGGAATTGATAAAGCTGCAGATCGATATGAAGCTAATTCCAGGAACGTCTCAGTGGATCATTTAAAGTTCTGCTCAGTGATCCGGTTTCTGCTGCTCCGTCTGCTAATTCTGGCCTTTATTCCTGTGGTGTTGTGTTGTTTTTACTGTCGCTGGCTTTTATTGATGCGTGACGTTTTTATACTGTTTTATTGCCCTATATCACACTTCATCATCATCACCATCATCTTCATCATCATCATCATCATCATCATCATTACCATCATCTTCATCATCATTACCATCATCATCACCATCATCTTCATCATCATCATCACCATCATCATCATCATCATCATCATCATCTTCTTCATCATCATCACCATCATCTTCATCATCATCATCAGCATCATCATCATCATCATCATCATCATCATCATCATCATCAGTATCTTCTTCTTCATCATCATCATCATCATCAGCATCATCATCACCATCATCATCATCATCACCATCATCATCTTCTTCTTCATCATCATCATCATCAGCATCATCATCATCATCATCATCACCATCTTTATCATCATCACCATCTTCATCATCATCACCATCATCATCATCATCATCACCATCATCAGCATCTTCATCATCATCACCATCATCATCATCATCATCATCATCATCATCACCATCATCATCATCATCATCATCATCATCATCATCACCATCATCATCATCACCATCATCATCATCATCATCACCATCATCACCATCATCATCATCATCATCATCATCATCACCATCTTCATCATCATCACCATCATCACCATCATCATCATCATCATCATCACCATCATCATCATCATCATAATCATCATCATCATCACCATCATCTTCATCATCTTTCCTCCTGTGTGAGGATGATCTCAGAGCTGCTGTAAGGACTTTATATCAGTTATTAGCTGTATTTTACATTTATTATTTATTTACATCACATGGTGTATATCTACTTACAAATATATGTATGTATATATATATATATGTGTGTATATATATATATATATATATATATCCATCCATCCATCCATCCATTGTCTATCCCGCTTATTCCCTTTCGGGGTCGCAGGGGTCTGCTGGAGCCTATCCCAGCGCGTTAAGGCGAGAGGCAGGGGGATACACCCCAGATGGTCGCCAGCCAATCGTGGGGCACACACACCATTCACACACCATTCACTCTCACACTCACACCTATGGGCAATTTAGAGTTTACCAATTAACCTGAGCATGTTTTTTGTATTGTGGGAGGAAACCGGAGTACCCGGTGAAAACCCACGCAGACACGGGGAGAACATGCAAACTCCACACAGAAAGGCCCCAGACCCAGGCCCAAGGCGGTCTTGAACCTGCGACCTTCTTGCTGTGAGGCAACAGTGCTACCCACTGCTCCACCATGTCGCCCTATATATATATATATATATATATATATATGTAGGAGACAAAAAAAGTAAAGGAGCAGATATGGTTGGAAACAGGAAGTCACTCCCTTCAGTAACTTCCTGCCTTTTTTCCGGATGATGTCACCTGGCGCCCCGGGGGTCTTGTTTAAGACGGCCCCCCCTGCAGAGACCTGATCCGGGATCGGTTCCTGCTCGTTACCATGACAACCGCTGCAGATCCCCTGCAGCTCGCTGTTGCTGTTCGGGGACAGGATGGGAAAAAATAAATAAATAAAAAAACGTCGTGGCGTTTCCTACCGAGCCTCAAACGGCGGTTTGGGGGCGTCAATCTGGGGGGGCGGAGCTTCTGAGCCTCCTCGCCATCTGTGATGTCAGACATGTTCAGACTCACCTCTCTTCCTCTGTCCAGCTGCATTTCGGCTGCTCAGAGGTGACACAGCAACAGCTGGGCCACAGCTGGGGGGTCCAGCTTGCCCCCCCCAGCAGAGTTTCCCAGGAAGTCTGTGACCTAATTGGCAGCGAGTTTCTCCTCAATAAAAGGAGCATTTGCATAATTTTCACTGCAAATGGAACTAAGCCCTGCTTTTTTCCCTTTTCTTGGAACTCCTCCATTCACTCGTCACTGGCACTGGAGGAAACATTAATATATTTAAATAATAATTTCCTCAGCCCGTTAATCCTATTAACCCCAGATTAAATATATCTGCTGCCTTTGAAGTGTCTGAACTCACTTTGCCCTCAGCTCCAGGCTTTTCTCCTTTAGAAAACGATGACCTGAGTCGAGTTCTGTTCTGTTCAAATTCTCCTTCATGGACCATTAATATTGATTTATCAGAAAAGTAGCTTAGGGAGAAGTTTGAGCTTTGATTCAAAACGATTTTTCCGGTGATTTTCTATATTTTTGGGTCAGTGACGATTCATGTTTGGCACGATGAGATTTTAAAATACAGTTTTAAAAAACAAGTCAGGTCTTTCAAATCGTTCATTTTTGTGTTAATGTTGGTTTCTTGTCATTTAAGTGTCCATTTATTTTGACAAAAATCATGATTTTGTTTGATTTTTGACACAAACTGTCAAATGGTGTAACCAGAAAAGAATGTGAGGAATAAAGTGGTTTTTTTATTCTGTAAAATATATTATATATATAAAAAATGCTTCAGCTAGGACTCAAACATGGGTCTGCTGCTTATGAGGAAAGAACACTACCCCCTACACCACCACAGAACACCTACAGGACTTTAAGTTTTAATTATAATAATATAATCTTTTAAATATTCATTTCTATATTTAAAAGAAATGGTTGGAGATATATAGAGGAATGAGAGGACTTTATAGATAGATGACATGATTATATTATTATTATTACTAAAGCGTCTACTTTAATTTATAGAGTTTTACCACTCCAGATAAATCTGAAGGGTCCTGAAATGATTAATGGAAGAGGAAAAAAAGAAAAAACAAAGCTCTGACATCTATTTTTTAATATTTGGACTTTTCTTTTCAATCTGGGGAAAATGTACATTTTGTGTTCATGTTGGTTTGTTATTTAAAAGTCACATTGATAAAAAAATCATGATTTTGGACACAAATTCTCAAATGGTGTAACCAGAAAAGAATGAAAAAATGTTTAATATTTCATCAATCTAGAAAATAAAAACTAGTCTATCATGTGTTTTTTTATTTATTAATTTTTTTATCTGGTACCACGTTTTTAAGGTTACGTGACAGTTTTGACTCTTTATTGCTCAACAATTCAATTTTTTAGACACAAACCAATACCAAGTAATGTGTGTAAAACCTAAACCTGATAAATCTTATTCCTCTTTGCCATAAACCTCTTAAAAACTAATAAAACCCATCACCGCTGCACTGACGTGTTCCTTCACGAAGAGTTAGCTTATTTAGTAAAAGTCTAATAACGGAGCCACGTTTTCACGCTGTGCAAAAAGTGTCTGAGGATGATTCAGAATTAATCCCACACGTGCCAGAAATACTCTAGAATGGCAAACGTGAATCCATCCATGAGTTAATGTTGCTGAACTACAGCGACCAGCTGTTTTAGGGAATTACAGAAAAAAAAAAAACCTAACTATATATGTGTGAGCTTCTATTATAAGAATGATATCTTAGAGTATACTGAACAATTGAATAAAGTCCCAGAGCTAAATTGAGCCCCACAGCTGTTAATTACTCATTTATCTGCAGAACCTGCAGGAGACGCCTTCAGTGACGGGTTCAACACTTCGTGATAGTCACAGCTGCTTTATTACAGTTCAAGAGTTTAAGTCCTGGGAAAATGCAGCAAATGCATCGAGCACAGAACATGTTTTAACGTTCTGCACGTTTTAACCTGCAGAACTTCACTTTACCAAAGGTATATAATAGAATCAGCTCAGATGGAAGTGGCATCACATCCATCCTCAAACAAACAAAACCAGTCATTTCTAAACCATTAAACAACACAGGGTTGAATTATTGTCCACAGTGATTTAGAATTATTGATTAGTGAAAGTACAAAATGAAAAAATATATAAACTCCTGCATGGAAAATTCAACTACATTAATTATTATATAATATAACAATGTAATACTATAAAAGTATCATGTCTGATAACCACAGTTTGTGTAGTACCGTAAATGGTGAAATGATAATAAATCTTTAGGTTAATATTCACAACAACTTATCTATCCATAAAATGATAGTGTCTGGATTTCCTGAGGGCCAGTGAATGCATCTTGGAGTTTCAGCCTTTAGTTTCTAGAAAGAAGAAAAGACGGCAGCATGTGATGTTTTCTCAGGAAGTTTGTAGTTTTGTATTTGTCCACGGCCACAGTAGCCTGTGTTAGTGAGGAATAAAGTATATTTTTTATTTTGTAAAATATATTTAGTGTTATAGATACAACGAAATGCTTCAGCAAGGACTCAAACATTGGTCTGCTGCTTATGAGGCAAGAACACTACCCCCTACACCACCACAGAACACCTACAGGACACCTAAAGGTCTTTAAATTTTTACCATAATAGTGATAATAATGATGTTTGGACTGTTAATTTGTGCCATGTGCAAACTATATCTGAAAGATGTGGGTATAGATATATAGAGATGTGAGAGGAACCTTATGGATAGATGACAGATTAGATTATTATTACTGAAACGTCATTGATAGAGCAGCATGTATAGAAATGGACTCATGTGACGTCTAAAGACTAAAAGTGTTGGAAACCACTGGTTTCATCTGTGGTTTAAAAGCTTTTCACATCATCTGATGTGCCAAACCTGCATCTGAAAAGTAAACTAAACGTAGTGGAGTAGAAAACAGGGTATTTCCCCGCGTTGAGTGGCATCAAATGGAAATATTTAAGGTTGTGAGCGACAGCCGAGGGACGCCATTCACCGTTTGATCAGCGTTTGATGTTTTAATAAAGAGGCAGAGTTACAGGAAACAAAAGTTCAACTCGGCAGCAGGTTTGCCTCTAATCAAATACAGGACTGTGTGTGTGTGTGTGTGTGTGTGTGTGTGTGTGTGTGTGTGTGTGTGTGTGTGTGTGTGTGTGTGTGTGTGTGTGTGTGTGTGTGTGTGTGTGTGTGTGTGTGTGTGTGTGTGTGTGTGTGTGTGTGTGTGTGTGTGTGATGATGCCGTTGAAGTGATGCCGCTGTATTTTCCGTGGGATCAGTCCCTGTGGAAAAACTCTCGTCCTCTTACTTCCTCAGAAGTGTGAACGCCTGCAGCAGATAATCTGCTTTTCTTTTCCCTGCTCCCTCCCAGCTCCACACCCTCCTCCATCTCTCTCTCTCTCTCTGTCTTTTATCCCTTAAACTCCTTTTTTTCCTCCCGTCTTTTCCTCAGAAGATAACTACGTCCCGTCTGTCCACACCTGTCTCTGTTAAGTCGTCGCTTTTTCACTTTCGCTGTTTATTTTTTTCCTCATTCAGAAAAGCAGAAAATCGTTGATTTTGTTTTTCCCTGGAGAGCAGCGTCTTTGTCCTCCTGGATGAATATTTCATGGGGAGGGATTCCTGCACCTTCCCCTTCCCTTTTAGCGGAGAGAATTTACTCATTTGTAGTCAACAGCTCACGTTTCCTCAAACAAATAAAACGCAATAAACACAATCACAACACTTTTAGGAAAAAAATATTTTCTTTCTTGAGTCATTTAATGATTTCACTAAAAATATCAACTGCTGCAAACTACGTGCACCTTTTTCACGGCAGCAAAATTGACATGAACCGGAACTTAGTTGATTAGTAGAACATAGAGTAGTATTGTCTCACTCCATTGACTTATTTTAGATTTGAGATTAAAAGTGCAAAAAATGAGATTAACAGACATAAAGTCAAATGTTTCAATATTATGTTAAGAAAATATAATGTTGATGATCAAAATCTAGAAAATAATTCAATGGAACAAGAAAATATATAAAATATTTATCATTTTAGCTTTTAAGAGCTGATTTTTGCATTGTGTGCACACTAATTATAACAGAAAAGGTTCCGTTATAATTAGTTTTATCTACTGTTTCATGTCCATTTCGCTGCCGTGAAGAAGCTAAATTTAGGAACAAAGTTTTACCTTATGTTTCTGCCTCCATTGATTTAAAAAAAAAAAAAAAAAAAAAAAAGTCAATATTAAAACGTCAGTGAGGTTCACGGGGTGTTTTCATTCGTTGTTGGGCGGAGGTCCACAGCTCGTAGATCAGCCCCTGGACACACACACACACATACACACACGCACACACACACACACACACACACACACACACACTGTTCATAGATCAGCTCCTCCAAACACGAGATTTGTGTTCACGAGGAAAAAAAGAAAATCTGAATCACCTCACAGATCTTGTTGTTGTGTTCCGAGCCATCGACCGTTTTGGCCGTTCATTCCTGACACAACCTTGAAAACTTTCACACTTCCTGACTCGCGGGGATGAGTCGTTGCCGTGGATGTCATCATCATCGTCATCATCATCATCATCATCATCATCATCATCACCATCATCACCATCATCATCATCATCATCGTCATCACCATCATCATCATCATCCTCATCATCATCGTCGTCGTCGTCATCGTCATCATCATCACCATCGTCATCATCATCATCGACATCATCATTATCATCATCACCATCATCATCATCATCATCACCATCATCAGCATCTTCATCATCATCATCATCACCATCATCAGCATCTTCATCATCATCATCATCACCATCATCATCATCATCATCCTCATCATCCTCATCATCACCATCATCATCATCACCATCCTCATCATCATCATCATCAACATCATCATCATCATCATCATCGACATCATCATCGACATCATCATTATCATCATTATCATCATCATCGTCATCTTCATCATCACCATCATCATCGACATCATCATCATCGCCATCATCATCACCGTCATCATCGCAATCATCATCATCACCATCATCATCATCATCATGGTCATCATCACCATCATCATCATCATCATCACAATCATCACCATCACCATCGTCACCATCATCATCATCACCATCATCATCATCATCATCATCATCATCATCATCATCATCATCATCACCATCACCATCATCATCATCATCATCATCATCATCATCATCATCACCATCACCAGCATAATCTTCATCATCATCATCACCATCATCACCATCGTCATCATCATCACCATCGTCATCATCATCGTCATCATCATCGTCATCATCATCATCATCATCCACTTCTGACCTTCTTCACCTTCCATGTGATATTTTTAGATCTGTGTGCAGTTTTTAATCCCCCCCCCAAAAAAAATGTCCTGAAAGTATCTGATCCATGACTGAGCTGGTTCATACAGCAGAGACGTCTTCCTCCTTCATCCTTTTCACTGGAAACTCAACACTATGAAAGAATTTCTGGGATCTTTTTTAAATCACGTTAAAGCGTTTTCTGTTCTGAGGTTCTTCAGCTTCTATGTGAAGGCTGTTCGTGTTGCCCAGGAAACCTTTCATAGCTCCACGTTCAGAAAGTCAAAAGAGAGAATGAAAGAGGCGAGTGGTCATACACACACACACACACACACACATATACACACACACACACACACACACACGCACGCAGTGACAGTATTTAGTGATGCTGAACTCTTAATTTGAAAGGTCAGTGTGAAGGTTTCTCTTTTTTGCGTCTTTGTTAAATTCTATTGTTTCTCTCATAAACTTCATTCATAATTCATCATTAAAAGGAGTGAGTGACCAGGTTGTTGGTTTTCATCAAGTCAGGATTCCTGCTGTTTTTGGCTGTTTGAACAAAAACGAGATGGAGGACGTCATCTTTGACCTCAGGATTGGCATTTTCACCATTTTCTGACATTTTCTGGACCAAATAGCTAAACATTTTAATGAGAAATTAATCAACAGATGAACCCGTAATCAATATTAATATAAAATGCTGCCTTAACACTGTTTCTGTTCTTATTCACCTGTTAACTCAAATTATTTCTATTCTATCACTGACCTTTAAAGTAAAATACTGAATTGAAGGTTATTCCAATGAGACTTTAGTTCAGGATGTCAAACATGTGGCTCCACTTTTTGATTTTCTAAGAAAACATGAACCAGTTCCTGTTTCTACACAGAAATGTGAAGCGTTGATTCACACGATTCACAGCTTCTAATGTTCAAGGAAAATAATTTCTTTCTTCGGTGTCTTATTTAAGTAAAAACTGAGGTGAAATACTCATTTTTAAGTGGAAAAATCAAGAAATCCCTTGTGCTTGATAGGGGAAGGAATCAATGGCTTATGTGTGTGTATATATTTATACATATATGTATATATATATATATATATCTTCAAATGAAAGCAAAAGGAGAAATTGTTATACGGGAGTTTATTACGGATCAGTTTTAGTAGTTTGACACCAATTAATTAAATAGAGTTTAGAACCTCTGTTTCAGATCTTTTATTGAAATAACTGGAATTATTCATTTGAAAAATTTGTAGGAAAATATAACAACAACTTTAGGCAATCAAAAAACTGCCTGAACTGAATTATAACCACAATGAACATTAAATTTATTTTAGAGAAAAGTCAAACCCCATCAACACAGAGCGATAAAAACATTAATAACAAATAAAAGTCTTCTTCTGTTGAACATCTTCAGGTGAATTAACTCCTTTTTTCCATCAGCAGCTTAGAAACAGACACGATTCAGCTTAACGTGAACGAGCAAATCCTCAGAACGTCAGAGACAGTCGGGATTTTCCTTATCTGAGTGTGTGTGTGTGTGTGTGTGTGTGTGTGTGTGTGTGTGTGTGTGCGTGTGTGTGTGAGTGTTAGTGTGTGTGTGTCTGTGTGTGTGCGCTTCACCAAACTCGACATGATAACATTTCATCCAGCCTGTAAACTGATTATTTTCCCACTTTGTCACCTGACGTTAATTCGGTGGATTGGGAGCAGCGGGAGAGGATGATATTCTGATATTCCACTTCCTCTCTCTCGTTGGAATAATCTCAGCTAAAAGCTGAACCTCGTTAAAATCACGTCTCGTCTGTCCGTCTTCATTATTCCATCATTTATCAGGCGTCCCCTCAGGGATCCTCAGCCTGTCTGTTCAGCCTCCATCATCAGGACCAATGTGGTTAATATGAGGTTAAAGGCCGAGTGACAATATGTCAGTATGTGTTCATGGAACATTGTTTAACCAATAACGGAACTTAATGCTTCAATATTTACACACAGTAGCTTTGCTTTGCTTACAGATATATACACACATAGATATATACACATAGATATACACACACATAGATATATACACATAGATATATACACACATAGATATATACACATAGATATATACACATAGATATATACACATAGATATATACACACATAGATATATACACATAGATATATACACACATAAATATATACACATAGATATATACACACATAGATATATACACATAGATATATACACACATAGATATATACACATAGATATATACACATAGATATACACACATAGATATATACACATAGATATATACACACATGAATATATACACATAGATATATACACACATAGATATATACACACATAGATATATACACATAGATATATACACACATAGATATATACGCACATAGATATACACACATATATATATACACATAGATATATACACATAGATATATACACACACATAGATATACACACATAGATATATACACATAGATATATACACACATAGATATACACACATAGATATATACACACAGATATATACACATAGATATATACACACACATAGATATACACACATAGATATATACACACATAGATATATACACACATAGATATATACACATAGATATATACACACATAGATATATACACACATAGATATATACACATAGATATATACACACATAGATATATACGCACATAGATATATACACACATAGATATATATGCACATAGATATATACGCACATAGATATACACACATAGATATATACACATAGATATATACACATAGATATATACAAACACATAGATACACACATAGATATATACACACATAGATATATACACACATAGATATATATACACATAGATATATACACACATAGATATATACACACATAGATATATACACATAGATATATACACACATAGATATATACACATATATATATACACACATAGATATACACACATAGATATATACACACAGATATATACACACATAGATATATACACACATAGATATATACACATAGATATATACACACATAGATATATATACACATAGATATATACACACATAGATATATACACATATATATACACACATAGATATATACACATAGATATATACACACATAGATATATACACATAGATATATACACACATAGATATATACACACATAGATATATATACACATAGATATATACACATATAGATATACACACATAGATATATACACATAGATATATACACACAGATATATACACACAT